>JAULKK010003851.1:0-20436 GCA_032355705.1 Rubia peregrina
TCATCAAACCGAGCATGTCTGGTAACATATATCTTTCCAGATGTAGGATCCAAACATTGATATCCCTTGTACTGGGATTCATACCCAAGAAAGATACAGGGAAAACTGCTTGGAGCGAGTTTGTGAGCTGCATAAGGACGAAGATAGGGGTACACACGACAACCAAATGCATAAAAGTTTGTGTATATAGGAACCATGCCATTGATAACTCCATATGGTGATTGTCCGCCAAGGACAGGAGTCGGCAGCCGATTTATAAGATAAGCAGTTGTAGCAAAAGCGTGAGGTCAGTGAGAGAGAGGGACGTGAGAGTGGTATAACATAGATAGACCCATCTCAGTAATGTGGTGATGTTTGCACTCAACCCGACAGTGGTGAATGTCTTTTGTCTGAAAGTGAGAGTGTAAGCGACCATTTACGAACTCAGTCCCCCCCATCACTCTGAAACATTTTAATGGTGGAAGAGAACTAGTTCTCCACAAAAGCCTCAAAATAGAGTTAAACATCCCAGAAATCAGATTTCCTGTGCAGTGGGTAAAACCACGAGAGTCGGGAATGATCATTGAGAAAAATAGAATAGTAGGAGAAACCATCAGCAGATAAAATAGGAGAGGGTCCCCATAAGTCACAGTGAACTAGATCAAGTACCCTATCAACACGTTTATCATTTGTACGAAAAGATAAACATTTCTCTTTAGCCTTTTCACAGGCTTCACAAAAGGTGGGTTTAGGCAATATCGATGAGATAGTTAAGGATCCAGAAGCACACAAACCAGAAATAACATAATACGGAACATGACCAAGTCCAACATGCCAGATTTCAAAAGACGCACGCGACTTATTTGACTCCACAGTAGACAAGAAAACAGATGCACCATAGTCTAAGACATAAAGACTATCCTCAATATGACCGTGACCCAAGATTTCCATAGTGAGTTTATGCCGAATAATAAAAGAACAATCATCCAACCAGACAAAAGCATTTAAATCTCGAGTCAATTTGCTAATTGAAAAAAAAATAGTGAGACCATGCATAATAAGCACATCATAAATAGGCAAAAACTTAGAAAGCCAAGAATCACCAACATGTGTATAAGGGAGTTGAGAACCATTACCAAATTATACGCTAGAAGGGCCATGATAAAATGTGACATGATCAAGAGTAGCAGAAAACGATGCCATGTGTTTTGTGGTGCCAGAATCAACAATCCACTTGGAGCCATCATATTGCCGATGATGAGAATGACCGGTAAATTATAAAATATCACTCCGTCGATAATTAAAAGAAACCATGTCCATAAGAGCAAAGGGAAATAAACAAAACAAAAAGTTGTCGCCCAAGTAAACACGCCAGGCGTGAGCGACACACGCGGAGGGAAAATTGGCGAGTGAGTTCACGCGCAGCAGAAATGTTCACGCGCGGTAGAGAGCTAGATGTGTCTGGCTATGGGCGTGTGTATCCCACGCGTGGATACTGAAAACCGCGCGGTTAACCTTGGGCGCGTAAATCTCACGTGCCAACATTTTTTGCCGAACGGAGAAGATGTTTGAGACAGAGATGCTGTTACTGCATGACAACCAGACAATGAAGATGCTGAAGATGCTGGCAGAGGAATACGCGGCCAAAGATACTAGCGGATACGAAGGCGAAGATGAACTGAAACTAAATTGATAACCGGCAGTGAGGAAGACGGATTAGCCGGAGAATTTTTACGGAATGATGGTAGGTGTGACTGATTGGGACGGTGGCGGCGATGATCTCACAGTCGGCATTGGTGGAGGGGACCGGAGATGGTGAAGACCTTCGTCGATGCCGAACCGTGACTTCTACTGGGCCGAGAAGGATAAAGCAGGGATATGAGCGACGGGAAGAGAGTGCTACTGCCAAAAATTGACGAAGAGAATCGCTGGAAGTTTCCCGGAGTCACCGGAAGTTTGCCAGAGCCATCGGAATATTGCCGGAATCGGTGATGGATAGATCGGAAAAGGGAAGGAGGGAGACGTCGGAAATAAAATTTAGGTTTTGAATTTAGGATCAGAACTTGCCCTGATACCATGAAAGAATAATTTTTCGTATCTGTTATTATTGATCATGAAGAAAATAAATAGAGAATACAAAGAATGAAGGTTGACTAGTTCTAATATAACTCTAACTAGTCAACAAGATAAAATCAAATCTAATCATCTAACGGATTAATTCTGACATAATGTTACAGTTTTTATTAGATATCTTATCTGTAATAGTACAGATGATCAGTCTGGTTGACATGTAATTTAGATATCCTTGCAATATGATAGTTATTGCTAGAGGTTAGTTAAGTTGGATGTCAATTCCACTCATTTTAATCGCCGCTGGGCATTTTTCCATCATCTTTAAATGATTGATTTAAAAAATACCAAATCAAAATTTGTTTTCAACCATCAAATTTTATCAATAGGCACACTTTAATTTTCACATTCATTTCATCCTCGTTTTTCAATAATATAAGAATATTAATTTATTGAGTTAGGTGTTTATATTACCCTCAATTGTTTGGTATGTGCAAATATAACCTCGAGTTTTTAAAAGTGCAGTTGTACCCAAAGTCATCTAAGCGGGAAGTTGTAACCATTCATATTCTCCCTAATCTAAGCGGGAACTCGGGCATAAGTGTACATAAGGGTTATATTTGTACTTTTCAAGAAACTGGGGGTCATCTAAGCATTTTAATGATATGTATTTTAATATCTGCTTATGCATGCGGAATTATAGTATGGAGTGAATTTTTTATGTCATTTCATTGGAAATAAAAGAGAAGCATGGATAGTTTTTTTTATTTCCTGTTTGACAATCATTTAGTGGCTGACTGTTAGCTGTTTTATTTAGTTGATTTAACTAGTTGTTTCTGTTAGTTGTTTGACCATTACCTCACTAGTAGAGAGCTGCTTATTAAAAGCGATAATAGAAGGCGATTCCTAAAAAAATATGGAACCTTCTTGGTGAAGGGGTTCCAAACTCAAAACCCTTATTCGGTACACGCCAAATTTATTTAAAGGCAGTTAAACTGCCAATTAAGGTCATTTTTAAATAATCTCTGTTAATTAGCGTTAATCAGAGGTAGTTAAGGTTACAATCGCCTTTAATTAGCCCTAATTAAAAGGTGGTTGTGGCAAACCCCCTTTGATAAACAATGTTTTTGAGTTCTGAACAGGGCCCTGATATCAATTTAGAGTTCATAACTGGATGCCCATCCCTTTACTAAAGGACAATAGTCCTTTCGAACTCGAAAATATTATAGGGGCCCTGTTTCACACTCTGAAGGGTGTTTATTTGTGGAATATTTATTATGAAGGTGGGTTCTGAGTTATGAACCCACTTTGTATATATGCAAATATAAAATGCACCCATTCTTTAAATTCTCACAAACAATCAAATTTAAAAGGTTTTCTCTCATTTCTAGTCCATTGATGATGTAAAGTTAAATCAGTGAAGAGCATCATTTTCCATTGGAAAAGGTAATTTGTATATAAATTTATTGTTTGACATTATCTTCAAATGAGGGTTGTATACATATAAATCTTGAATTAGGGTTTGTAGTTAGGTAAATTAGGGGTGGCTTATGATTATTGTTGTGAGAATACTGATGGGTTGCATAGTATTGACTTGTTGGGTAATGGACTGGAATGAAGTTATTGCTAATGATCTTAGAAAATTAACCGATTGCATGTCATTGATTGAATCATTTCTTACGTTAGCATTTGAAGATACTTCTAAAAATGTGTTGTGCAAGCACGATGTCTGTGTAAACATTGTAGTAATGATGTGTATTTAGGGAGGAAGAAATTGCGGAAACATCTCATAATGAGGGGGTTTCAAGCTACATACACTTCTTAGGTATGCATGGGGAAGTTGGAGAAATTTCTCGTACGATTGAATTGAGTAACACGAATGCGGGAGATGAAATAGATGGGAATGCAGAATTTGACGAAATGGTGGAGGATATTGCAAGAGATCTCAAAGGTAAATGTGAGTTCTTACGAGCTTTACTTGATGACAAAGAGACGCCATTGTACAATCGTTCACAATAGTGTTTCTTTAACGCTTCCATTTCTTTAACTTAGTATTTGGAAAAAATAATTGTTGGATGTTAGCGGTTTCATGCAAAATGACATTTAAAGAGACTATCATTCATTATTTAATTAGAAACTTATTTTAGATATTTTATTATTGTGATTTTCATTAACATTAATATAATTTATTTTTAATTATTTAATATATTCACTTATGTTGAAAACAATATATTTAATAATTCATTTCTTTTTTTACTATTATTCATTATGAGCATTAATATAAGAGAACAAATATAAATTATATCAGTTGCTCTTTTTTTTTGGTAAAGAAAGTTTTCTATTAAAATTTGAAAAACCAAACATACAAAATTTAGACTATCAACCTTAATCTGTTACATAAGAACTCAACTATCCCTCCGATTGAACTTGAAAAGCTAGTGTTTCCGCCCTTAACCATGATCCTGTAAAGATTCTTCTATTTCTTTCCAACCATATATTGTACAAAGAAGCAACAATCAGTCCAAATTTCTTTTCTTTCTTCCCGCCATGTTGAACAAGAGCCTTTTTTAGTCTCCAACAATTTTTTCGCTCTTGGTAGCATCAAGCATTGCAGAATGCTTCTTACATATCCACACTCTATGAACAGATGTTTGACATTCTTTTTTTTCCCACAAAAGCAACACAGTACATCACCACTCAGAATCCCAAAGTTATTCAGTCTGTCTTTGGTTGACAGTTTACCATTCAGCAATAGCCACACAAAAAATATGTGCTTTGGTTGAATGCTCATCGACCAAATTACCTTCTCCTTGCATCTCCTTGGCTCTCCACCCTTTAACATATCATAGATCTTTGCTAGCTTCAACTTTCCATTCTTACGGAATGATTCTTTCAGATTCGGGGAGGAAATCTACAATTTCATAAATGATCTCCATGGCCAACTACGGGGATATGAAAACTCACATTCTTTCATTTTTTTTCCCTTTCAAGTAGTATTCACTTACCCATTTCACCCAAATAACATCTTTCTTCATGTTTACATCCCACATATGATTGTACGCTGCATCCCAGTTCGATACTCCAGAATCTCTAACTCCCATGCCACCATTCTTCTTGCTAATGCAAATTGAGCTCCATGTTGCTCCTGAAAAGCCTCGTTCACCTTCTTTTTTGCCCCATAAGTAGCATGTACATAGATCTATGTTAGTTTCTTATGCACAATTTCAGGAAAATTCAACACACTACTCCATTATCTAGACAGACTCATTAAAAATCCATTTATCAACTGCAACTTTCCTACATATGATAATGACTTTGAATTCCAGGCCTGGACCTTACTTCTAATTTTTTTTCAATTAGCAATTCACAGTCATCCTTACTCCATTTTACAGTAGACAATATAAGGCCAAGGTATTTCATAGGGAAGTTACCTCTTACTAAATTCAAGACTGATACCAACAATAACTTTTTAGCTTCATCTATCTTTGAGGAAAAAATCTTCGATTTCCCCTCATTCATTCTCAACCCCCGTACATTCTTTGAATATGCTCATCACATCTTTCATCCCTTTCATGGTTTTTGAATTTCCTACACAGAAGAGTAGAAGGTCATCTACAAAGCGCAAAGTATAAACTCCTGTTTTTTTTTTTGCATTTCTGGTGATAATTAATTTCTCCCTTTAGTATAGCTTTCTTCATCAACCTGGTAAAGTATTCCATACAGATGACAAATATGAGAGGAGACATTGGATCCCCCTGTTTGACCCCTCTTTTTGCCTGAAAAGATTTTGTGTACCTGCCATTAAAAGAGATACAGAGATATGATTTCATATAACAGTTTTGGATCCACCATATTAGCTTCTATGGAAACTTCAACTCTTTTAACCAATTAATATGGAAAGACTAGTTGATGTTGTCAAAGGCTTTGCTTATGTCAATTTGAGCCACACAGCTTGGCCTCATAGTTTCTACTCCATATCTACTCAACAACTCCTCTGCTAGCAAAATGTTATGTGTTATATACCGCCTTTTTATAAAGGCACTATGATTAGCACTAATCAAGTCAGGTAGAACATCTCCAATTATAGAGCTCGGGATTTTAATAATGAACTTGCACAGAACTGAGCAACAGGCTATAGGTCACAAGTCTGCTGGGGATTTTGGTTGCTCAGTTTGTGGTATTAGAGTCAGCAATGCACTTCTAAAAAATTTCAGGGATCTTCCCTCCTTTAAAAAAATCCCTTTACTGAGTTGATGATGTCATCTCCTACAATCCCCCAAGCTTCTCTGAAGAATAGACTTGTATACCCATCTTGTCCCAGATTTTTAGTTCCATTAATTCCTCCCAGTGCCTTGAGGATTTCTGTGTCTGTAACTGGCTTAATCAGCTTTGCTTGCTGCCAAGTACTCAAAACATTTCCCATATGTATTGCTTCTTCTATGTTGTTCACTCTTTATGATATTCCCAGCTAAGACTGAAAATGATTAATTAGCTTCTTTTCAATTTCATTATGATTCATCCCCATTTCACCATCAATTTCAAGGGTTGTAGTCCTATTTTTACACAGTCTCTTTTTCATAGAGTTGTAAAACAGTTTAGTAGGCATGTCTCCCTTCATGGTCCATTGCAGCTTAGCTTTCTGTTGTATAAAACAAAATTCTGCCTCCCTGATCTTTTTTGCTTCTAGCTTAGCTTTGTATTCTTGATCTTGTAAGTCTTTTGATTATGGTTTTTTCATTCAAAGGTTTCAGAGCTGTTTCCCAGATTTCCTGAGATTTTTCAGCCTGATCAGTTATATACCTGAACTTTCTCTTATTCAACATTCTGAGATGTTTTTCCAATATTTTTAAAGCTCTAGCTGCATCCTCCAGCTTCTCTTCTTTCTCCAATTTCCATATACTTTCTACCATTTCCTGAAAAACTAGTGATTTTGCTCACACTTTAAAAAAATCTAAATGGTTTAGATTCTTTCTCCCTTTTGGCTGATTTTCAAAACCAGTGGCAGGTGGTCAAGAGCCAGTTCAGCCTGAGTCTCACATACTGCATCTTTTTACTTCTCCATCCATTCCCTGTTAATCAGCCCCCCTATCAATTTTACTTTGTACTTTTCCTTCAGATCTTCTATTACTCTATGTGAACTGTGGGCCAATTATTTTTATCTCTAATTCTTCTACTGTTAGATGAAAGTCTTCAAAATATTTTTATCAACTATATTTCCTCCAACTCTATCTCCAGGATTTAATAGGGAATTGCAATTTCTCATTATCAACCAAGGCAAGACCCTTTGACCTGTTGCTTTCAAAAATTCCCATAATGGTTCTCTTTTCTTCAGCGTGTTAAAACTATATGCTACAGTGAAGAAGAATCTGCCCCTATCATCCAGATACAGACATTCCAAATCCAACCATTGCTCACTGGTACTCAGAATTCTAACTTTTTGATGGCTTGTCCTGCAAGTTACCCAAATTCTCCCACTATTCTCATCTAAACTGTTTGTATACAACTGTCATCCCAGTCATATTCTCCTCCATGTTTCAGTTTCACACCTTTTATTATTATTATTTTTGTTTATAATATTCCCAGCAAACCAATTCGGTTTTTCAGGATGAACCTTCCAACTTCATTGTGTTTTGCCTTTTTATTCGAACCTCTTATATTCCATGTGGCTAGATTCATATATCTGGTGGAACTCCATCCTTCTTTCCCCCTTATCCCATTACTGATCCTTCCAGTTTAGAGTGCTTTCCTAGATCACTTCTGAGCTCATCATTAGTACTCATTTTTATCTCTGTCCTCGGTTTTCTTTTCAGTTCTTGGATCAGGTTTCTCACTCTGTTCATTTTTCAATTGCACGAATACATGCTTTACTTCTTTCTTCCCTCATGGTTCCCCTTATCCTCCTTTTTCCTGCAATCCTCCAACTTATGCCCATACATATTACAGCAAGAACACAGAACAGACATTCATTCAAATTCTACTTTCTGTTGAACCATAACTTTCTTCTCGTTTATCAATTGTACTTTATCAGGCACCTTATCATCAATTTTTACTTCAATCTACAGCTTAGCAAAAGCAAATCTTTCTTTTTCAACTGTTGTCCTATCTAAGCATATTGGACGACCAATGGGGCTAACAATTTTACTAATTGTTTTTTGTTTGTAGTATACTAGAGCCAAATCAGGGAGTTTAATCCAGACATGAATATCATCGGGCTCATTCATATACAAATTTCCATCCCACAGTTTAATTATCACATGTTTACCATCAAACATGATCTTTCCTTTTTCTACAATTTCATCACACGCTATTTTAGAGGACAGATTGACCATAAAAATATTTTTCTGCTGTATCCAAATCTTACACACCTCCCCCCCCCCCAAATTCTAAGGAAATAACCTTCAATTTCCTTGAAATGTGGGTTGCATCCACACAATGCAGTTTTCCCATTGTTTCTCTCCTTCTTCAATATCTTCTCAAGAGATGTCTCCCAATTCTAGCTCATCTATGTTGACTGTGTTTTATCAGCTGACATCTTGCTGTGAATCAAATAGCGATGTCCATTTTTGAGCTTCCTCCTCCCCCACCTTGTCACTCCATGAGAGATTTTTCCCCGTTGTTTTCCCCTGTTCAATCAGGCTTGGAATCGGCGTTTGATTAACCACATCCTTTTCAACCATACTCTGAACTTGTGTCGCTACCTCAAATTGTTTCCCCTTACTCACGATTTCCTCCTTTTTCATTCAGATCCCCAATTTGCTTTTCATCAACTCTTCTTTCCTTCACTAACTGGACTGTTAGTTTTTTCCTGCCCCTTTTATTCCTCGATATGCTCGTGGCGGCATCTGAGACGTCGATCAAAAGACAAAATTGAATAGAGAAAAAACACATACAAACAGTGTATATTAGTTGACTTATTTACATTAGATTTTTTTTAATTATACTTAAAATTTAAAAATTACAATAATATATGAAGGAGAACTGATATTACAATATTATATTAAAATGTAAAAATTACAATCTTTGATCTTCAATCAAACTAAAAAAATATTATCACGGAGAGCTGACATTTCTCTGGTTATTGATTCTTGAGCTTCTTGAGTTGGATTAACTTCAACATCATCACGTTCTTCAGAGGGAATGAATGTAGGGTCTACATCAATGAGTCTGAATCCTGGATCACCAACTTTACTCTGCCGAATGTAGTTATGTAGTGCAAAACATGAACGTATCATTTATATTCTTTTTTGAGTCATCTAAATATATATATATATTCAATAAAAATGATCGCACTCAACAAACTCTTATAATATAAAATTATATTAATATTAAAATTATAAAAACCATGTAAAATACAATTAGAAAGTTTCATACTTCAAATTCTTTATTTTTATAAAACACTTACCGTTTCACCTTCATACGTTTTAAGAGGTGGAGTTTTTTTATATTGTTATGGAATATTTATCTAGTATTAAAGTAAGCCGCAAACCTTTGTTGTTGAGGAAATATACACCGCGGAGTTTTTGTTGATGGAATATACGCCACTGATGATGGAATATAAGCCACTGCTGATGGAACATAGGAATAAAAGATTTTTAAACGTTAGGATTAAAAGGTATAAGGTTAGAAAAATATTTGTTAAAGGTAAAAAGCAAATGCTAGTATCATTAGCATTTTTTATTTGACGGAAACGATACGTGAAAAAGCCAAGCAACAAAACACTTTTTTTTGTATTCTTTAGCTGTTTGATCGAGAAAAATATCCAACAACCCAAAATCAACAAAAAACGCTAATGAAAAAGCTAATGTACTACGGAGGCCTAAATTAAAAATTAAACGGTCATCGAAATTCACTTTGAAATCTTCCTCCTACCATTTATATAGGTGATTTTAATGCAATGAAAGACCTAACAGAATATAAGGGTAGGAATGTTCCTCCTCAGGGTACTATATTTGACTTTAGGAATTTCATTAATGATCTAAACTTACTGGAGATTAACACTGTAGGATCACATTTCACCTAGTCAAATAACATACTTAGGGATCCACTCTTCAAAAAATTAGATAGGGGTTTAGCTAATCAAGATTGGATTAATTTATTCCCTAACTCTTCTATACAAATTTTGAATAGGTCAAGGTCAGACCATTCTCCTATGCTACTAACAGTTTTTAACAACCAAATATCTCAACCTAAGCCTTTTAGATTTCAGGAAATGTAGATAACCAGACCATATTTCATTGATGTGGTAAGTAAAGACTGGAATAGACCTGTTATTGGCTCTTCTTTGGCTATTTTAATAACTAAACTTAAATGACTAAAATCAGCAATTAAAGAATGGAATAAAACCCACTTTGGAGACATTTTTAGAAACCTTAAGGAAGCTGAAGAGATGGTTAGTTTGGCTGAGGAGGAGTATCAGAGGCTCACAAGTGAGGATTCATATATTGAGCTTAAAAAAACTGCAATCCTAACTAGGTCAATTAGGGAACATGAACTGTTTTGGAAACAGAAGTCAAGGATCAAATGGTTGCAAGATGGTGACTCTAACACAGCTTACTTCCATAAAACATGCACAGAGAAAATGAATTAACAAAATAAAAACTCAGGATGGAAGCTGGATTACTGACATTGAAAGCATTAAGAATGAGGGGTTCTTTTCTTTCAAAATCTATTAACTGAATCTAATAATGAGATCTCAGGAGAATATGCTAAAAATTTCTTCCAAACATCCCTTCACTTATTGATGAGCAGGATAACTTAGAATTAATCAAGCATATAACTGAGGATGAATTAAAAAATGATGTATTTGGTTTAGGGAAAACTAGTGCTCCGGGCCTTGATGGCTTTAGTGGAGTATTTTTTACTTTCTGTTGGAATATAATCAAGAATGATCTGCTCAGAGCTTGTAATCAAATCATGAATGGATCTAGCATTCCTAATAGTATAGCTTCTACTTGGATTACTTTGATTCCTAAGAAGCAAAATCCTTCATGTTTTTCAGATTACAGACCAATCAGTTTGTCTAACTTTACAAACAAAATTTTCTCAAAAATTATGATGGATAGGTTGAAACCTTTAATGGATAGGATAATCTCCTGTGAACAAACCGTTTTCATGAAAGGTAGGGAAATCTCAGATAATGTAATATACATGCAAGAGTTGTTCAGATTTCTTAAGAGCAATAATAGAGACCCTAATATCATCATTAAGTTAGATATGCGAAAGGCTTTTGATAGAGTTTCTTGGGGTTTACTGAATTCCATACTTCTTAAATTTGGTTTCAATGCCTTGTTTGTCAATCTAATAATGTCTAATATAAGTGCTGCATGGTTTTCCATCTTGATAAATGGTTGTCCTATAGGTTTCTTTAGATCATCAAGAGAGATAAAGCAAGGAGATCCTATTCCACCCTTTTTATATAACATCTTGACTGAAACCTTCTCTAGATCCATTAAGCAAGTGGTTAGTGTAGGTTTAATTAGACCATTCCAAATTCCAAGGGGCCTTTGTCAGCCAACTCACATTATGTATGCAGATGATATATCCCTATTCACTATTGCTGATGCTAAAAATCTCAAGATCCTGAAAATATTTTTACAAGATTATGAACTAGCTTCAGGTCAACATATTAATTACCAGAAAAGTGAATTCTTCATTAAAAACAAGATAACCAGATCCAGATTGCTAGTGATTAAGAGAATTCTAGGGATGAATCAGGGAAAATCACTAATGACTTATTTGGGAATCCCAATTTTCCAAGGTAGGATCAAGAATGATTTCTTCACCCCTCTTTTAGATAGATTTGAGAGTAAATTTTCAAACATGAAAAATGGATGGCTCTCATCTACAGGTAAGCTGACTCTTATTAATCATTGTCTTTATTCCCCCCGCATCCATATTTTCACAGTACTTAAACCAACTAATCACGTTCTTCAAAAAAATAGAATCACTGCCTGCCAATTTCTTTTGGGGGGCTAATGCTGAGGGAAACCATAAGCTTCACTGGAGATCATGGAAAACATGCTGCTTACCTACTAATGAAAATGGATTAGGAATAAGGGATATGTCTTCCATAATTAATGCACTCTCTGCAAAATTATGGTGGAAACTACAGATGAACAAAACTCTTTGGTCTAATCTAATGTGGTTACTAAATGATACTTCTCACACTTCACACAAGATCCAGGATAGAACAAGTTATAGAAAAATGCAATCACCACTCACAGGTTATATATGGTTTAGGAATGAGTAGCTTCTGGAATTCCAATTGGTTGGGAAATGGTGCAGTATTCTATAAATGACCAACTCATTTAACTCTCCCATTATCAGATATTTCTATATCCCAATTCATAGGAGATAAACATTTATACTTACCTACCTTGGAGCCCACTTGGCTACCAGTGATTTACTTCTTTTGCAGGAGGCATCTTCAGTGCCAATCATGAGGACAGACTTATATGGAAATCATCAATAAATGGAAATTTCTCCACTTCAGCTGCATATAGGACATTCAGGCAAAGGAGACCTGGTGCTGCCTCTCTCAACGAAGTCTGGGAAAAAAATCATACAAGGGAAGTTATCTATTTTCATGTGGAGGCTCATGAACTCCCTTCTACCTTTTTATGACATGATAATCAAAAAAATGATTCTCTCTTGCTTACAAATGTATTAATTGTGAAAATGCAGATTCTATACAACATTTTTTTAATGAGTGTCATCAAGTTATCTCGGTATAGACTGTTGTTCATAACATTATTGGCATTAGGGATAGACTTTTTACCTCACTTTGGGATAGGATATCATTTTATCTCACTTTCCAAGGTCCAAACACTATTCAAAATTAGATGGTCCATGTTACTCTTTGTTGCTCCTACTGCTCTTGCCGTTTTTGGAGCAAGAATCCAATGATTTTTTTCTACTACTGCTATGGCTACACCTCACTCAGTACATGGACTGCTACTCTCATTGATCACCTGAGCTGCTGTTCTATCTGCAGATCTGCTGCTTAATGGAGTCATGAATTAGTTTGTACAATACATTATGCTCTTGTATTATGTAGCCTTGGCCTCTTTTTCTAGTTTGATCTCATTGGATGTCTGGCCTGAATCGATTAACACGTGGGGTGGAGATCGTTTACAGGAAACACATCCAAACAGATCACTAGAACCACTTTAGGTGTACATAATAGTCTCAGACCCTCTTACGAAACTTACTGTATTCTAACTATTTTTGGTTCTTTTTTGGGATTAGGAGAGCCCAATAAAACTCTCCCATTCACCATTGGTGGATGTTTTAAATTTAAAAAAGACGGTAGCAATTCAGTTTGGTCTGGAGATGCATCAATCAGGAAGGGATAATTCATAATTTCCATCTTTTGATATTGAGAAAAAAATGGAAATGGAGCCGGGCGAAAATTTGACCAATTAATCCCTGAAAATGAAGAAGATGCGAGTTGGGTTAAAACAACTTGTTTTCATACCTTTTGTCTCACTTGTGAAGATAGAAATCTTACATTCTTTTTCACCTTTTTTCGTTTGAGGTTACACTAAGGAAACAACAGTTAGAGATTATGAACAAGGCTAAAACTTGAACTGCAACCTTGCTATATAAACGAACGCTTCTCAGCGGCTAAGTGCAGGCTAGGACCTAACAAGAAGCTTGTCTTTAGCTTGGCTGCTGGATGCGACGGGGATTTACCTAAAGTTTATTGAGATTACAAGGAATATTTTAAGAAATCGAAATTGTTTACAACTAAAATTATATAGTTAGAAAGATTTTCTAAATGCAAGTCCAAAACTCCCAAATGCAGGTAATAAGGACAATATAGTGAATCCTTCATTAAATTTATCCTTGGTGAACACTATATGTTTACCCAAAATATTTCTATAAATACCTTCTAAGAGGAAGAAGAAAATACACCTGTCATTCTCACATTTTCACTTCATCTCATCCTTATCTTCTTCTCCATTCTCTTCATCTTATTTTTAATATCAATATCTCGTATCATTCATATATCCACCATTATAAAGTTTCTTACTACCTTCTTAATTATTGGTACAAAGTTAGTGATTTCTACAACACGTTATCAGCACGATCACTCACCGTCTTCATCAAGTAAGTTCAGAACACGGGTATAATAAACCGTGCACTACAAATTTTATGATTTTTATTATCGTTGCATAACATCATATTATTATAAACAGGAGGCTCTGTCACCTTATATTAATATGATGTGATTTATAATAATTAACTTTCTAAATGCATGCCACCATATTACTATATACAGGAAGCTCTGCCACCTTATCGTAATGTGATGTGATTTATAATAATTAACTTTCTAAATGCATACCACCATATTACTAATTTACTATACACAGGAGGCTCTGCCACCTTATAGTAAAGTGATGTCATTTCAATAATTAAATTTCTTAATAACACCATATTACTATATATAGGAAGATCTGTGACCTTATGGTAAAATTATGTGGTATACATCTAACCAATCTTTAAGTGCTTTATTTTAATATTTCTATGATTAATTATGTCTCTACTATGTTTGTCTATTTTACATCTTATTTGATGATATTACATTGCTAATATACTCTTAGCATTTAACTACAATTAATTAATATATATCCAGCGGTAATATAACGTCTATAAACGGCTATATTTCCAGCGGTAATATAACATCTATATTTTACAGTATAAATACAAAGACATCCAATGATACAAAACCACATTTTCTCTTCTACCTCATATCTTTCTCACTCTGAATTTACTAAATTTGCCGATAAAGTGTCTAGACTAATAGTAGTCTTTGTTGCCATAACTGTTTTTGTATTAAATGTTAGCATTTTCACTGGAGATATGTCGTCGGAAGAATTTCCTTTTGCTTCAGTAATGGTCGGAATCATGTATTTTTCTTTATTATTGGCAATCATTGTTGACATTTGTATTTTGAATAAAAACTAATGAATTATTTTATTTTCTCTATTAGTTATCACCATGTCATATCTTGTGAAGCTTGAATTCAATCCTCTCGGGATAAATGGAAACAATTATATGCCTTTGACAATAGTTATTGAGATGCATTTGGAGTCAGTGAATCTCCTTGAGACACTCCAAAAGGTGAATGACTCATCAAGAATGAACAAGGAAAGATCTTTAATCTTCCTTCACCGACACCTTCATGAAAGCCTTAAAAGTGAATATCTCATTGTGAAAGATCCAAGTGAGTTGTGGAAAAATATGAAAGAAAGATACGATCACCATAGAGATGTAATGCTCCCTATTTACCGCAATGAATGGACACTTTACGGTTCCAAAACTATTAAGAAAGTTAGTGACTACAATTATGCAATGTTCCAAATAGTAACCCACTTAAAATTTTGTGGGGTTATAGTAAATGATACTGAAATGCTGGAAAAGATTTTTTTTTAATTCCACTCATCAAATGTGACCTTGCAACAACAATATCATGTGCAAGATTTTAAAAAGTATTTTGAATTAATTGCTTGTCTCCTTATCGCAGAGAAGAATAATGAGTTGCTGATGAAGTATCATTAATCTCACCCAACTAGCTCAAAAATGTTTCATGAAGCAAACGTTGTTAACTTCGACGAACCTTAACGCAAAAACTAATTTCCGGGTTGAGAGAGAGAGAGGTCGAGGTCGAGGTCGTTGACGAGGTTACAGACACGGTCGGAGTGGTTACAACTTGTCCTATAAGTCCGATAACTACTATCACAAGAAGCAGCAACACAATCGGAACCATGAAAATACTTTTAAAGGGGAAAATATGTTAGTTGAACAAAAGGCTCTAGAACCTCTTGTGTCACATGTGGCGGTAAAATGAAATGGTCAAGAGTCTGCAGAGTCTCGAAGCACTTATGTGAACTCTACTAGGAGTCTATGAAGGAAAAGAGGAAGAAGTTCAACTTCATAAATGAATCCACGCATCTCGAAGTATCTGACTTTAATGATGATTTCATTGACATAGTTGGTGATTTCTATGAACAACCATAAGGTGAAAATGGAAAAAGGGGAATTGTATAACTATTATCGAGAATGAAGTTAAATGGTCCAATGTTTATTTGTATCTCTTATATAAAATATATCAATGTATTGTTTTTCTTTAAAGGTCTACTACTGTCTATTTAAATATCTTATGTTTAGTTAAAGTGGTGAAATGGATAAAGCTAATCGTGAAGCCAACACAATGATTAAAATTGAAGAAATTTGCACACTTGATTGTGGAACAACACTCACTATATTGAAGGATACAAAGTTTTTCTCTAAGATAAAACTAATATAAACCATTGTGAATACATTATCAGATCCTGTAGATCTGATTGAAGGAGTTGGTGAGACAAACTTTACATTTCCAAACGGTATAATATTTACAATAAACAATGCCTTACTTTTGCCAAGGTTCAAAAGAAACTCGTTAAGTTTCAACGATATACATTCTCATGGATTTGATACTCAGTATGTAACTGAAGGTACCATGAAATATATGTTTCTCACAATGTATAAATCTGGAAGGAAATACATACTTGAAAAACTACCAATGCTCTCTACTGGATTGCATTGTACACATATAAATGCAATTGAATCAACTGTGATAGTTATCAAACCTTCAATATTTACCATATGTCATCCTGGATCAACTATGATGCAAAGAATTTTTTAAAGTACACATGGGCATCCATTGAAGGACAAGAAGATCTCTCAAGGAAAAATATTCCAGTGTAAAACTTGCTCTCTTGGAAAGCTAATCATAAGGCCTTCACCGAAAAAAGTTGAAACAGAATGACCTATGTTTCTTGAACGTATTCAAGGTGATATATGCGGACCATTTCGATACTCCATGGTATTTATGGACGCCTCTAGCAAATGGTCACATGTATGTCTATTATCAATTCGTAATATGAAATTTGCCAAATTACTCACTCCAATAATCAAATTGCGAGCTCAATTTCCTAATCATACAATCAAGAAAACCATACTTGATAATGCCGATGAATTCACATCCCAGACATTCGATGATCATTGTATGTCTGTTGGGATTGTTGTTAAGCATCATGTTGCTCGTGTACACACAAAAAATGTTCTAGCCGAATCACTGATCAAGTGTCTCCAACTTATTGCTAGACCATTGATAATGAGAACAATGCTCCCTAGCTACTTCAGTATGCAGTCATGCAATATTACATGTTGCGGAATTGATTCGCATCAGGCCGAGTACGTATCATAAATACTCCCAACTACAACTTGCATTCGACCAATAACCAAATATATCCCATATGAGGATTTTTGGTTGTGTTGTTTATGTGCCTATTTCACCACCTCAAAGAACAAAGATGAGGCCACAGAGAATTCTTGGCATTTATGCAGGCTTTAAAAGTCCATCTATTGTTAAATACCAAGAATTTCAAACTGGGAATAATTGCACAGCTTATTTTGCTGATTGTCACTTTGATGGAGAAAAGTTTCCAGCATTATGGGGGAGAAAGAAAACAACTGGAAAGAGAAATTACCTGGTTTGTACCAACACTATTGCATCTTAATCCTTATGCAAAAGATTGTGATGGGAAAGTCCAAAGGATTTTGCATTTGCAAGATATGGCAAATCAACTTCCTGATGCAATTATAGACACAAAGAGAGAGTGACTAAATCTCACATACCAACTGAGAATGCTCCTGCTCAAATTAGAGTCCCAAAAGGGAAAATTGAAAATAAAGTCACTCTTGAAATCAAAACGTGCCTGAAATGTGGAATACCACTCGTTATTAATGATAAAAATCCTCGAAAAAGAAAAGGAGCATAGAAACAAGATGACCCCAAAATGGGGAACATATTCTTGTAGAGATACGCCACGGGGAAAATTGAGAAATTTTGATTAATTATTCCAATACAGGCATGAGGTGGAACCAAAATAAAGACATTGATGATGCATTCTCTTACTGTTTGGCATGCAATGTTATAGACAAAAATAATGGAGATCCCAAACCACGGTCTATTACAGAGTGTAAAAATAGACATGATTGGACTGAATAGAAAATGGCTATTAAAGTTGACTTAGACTTGCTTAACAGGCGCAAAGTATTTGGGCCTATTGTACTCATATCGGAGATGTGAGACCCATTTGTATCAAATGGGTATTTGTGTGAAAAATAAATGAGAAAAATGAGATTGTGGGATACAAACCTTGACTTGTTGCATATGATTTTTCTAAAAGTCCCAAAATTGATTTTGAGGAAACGTATTCCCCTATCATGGATTGAATTACGTTTATATTTCTAATAAGTCTAGCAGTTCATGAGAAATGTAATATGCACCTTATGTATATTGTTACCACGTACTTATACAAAACACTTGATGCTGAAATTTACACGAGGTTCCCTAAAGGATTTAAAATACATGAAGCATTGAGTTCAAAACCTTGAGAAATATATTCAGTCAAATTACAAAGATCATTTTATGGGTTGAAGAAATCCAGATGCATGTGGTACAACCGACTAGGCAAATATTTGTTACAAAAAGGATATGTCAACAACTCTCTTTGTCCTTGTGTTTTCATCAAGAAGACAACATCTGGGTGTGTGATTATCGCTGTCTATCTTGATGATTTGAATATCATTGGGACCAATAAAGATATTCTGGAAGTAATCTCTTACTTAAAGAAAGATTTCGAGATGAAAGACCTTGGAAAAACAAAATATTGTCTAGGTTTGTAGATTGAGAACTTACAAAGTGGGATACTTGTGCATCAATCAAATTACATGAAAAAGATATTAAAAAGATTCAATGTGGATAAATCAAATCTATTGAGTACACAAATGGTCGTTTGATGTCTTGATGTGGAAAAGGATCCATTTCGCCCATGTGAGAAATTTAAACAGATTCTTGGTCTAGAAGTACCACATTTCAGTGCAATTGGAGCTCGCTAATTGTACTCAACATGATATAACTTTTACTGCTAATTCATTTGTGAGATTCAGTTAATCTCCTGCTAAAAAACACTGGGACGAAATTAAGCACCTATTTCGTTACCTTCAAGGAATAATTGATTTGGGATTATTTTACCCCAACCATATGAATTCACTTTTGATTGACTATGCAGATGTAGGTTACTTGTCAGATCCACACAAGGGATATCTCAAACTGGGTATGTGTTTACCTACGGATGGACTGCAATTTCTTAGTGTTCCCAGAAGCAAATACTCTTCCCGACATCATTAAACCATGATGAGGTTATTGCATTGCATGAAGCAAGTCGAGAGTGTGTGTGGTTAAGATCCATGATGCGACATATCAAAACCACAAGTGGTCTCCTACCAAATGATGATCCTATCAAACTTTTTGAAGATAATGTCACATGCTTTACTCAAATGAAGGAATGATTCATCAAAAGCGCCAGAACAAAGCATATCCCTCCAAAGTTCTTTCATTTACTTAAAAGCTAGAAAAGAGTAATATTATCAACATCCAGTATATTCGTTCCTGTGAGAACACCGCGAATCCCCTTACAAAGGCTCTCCCCACTTCAATGTTTACAAAACATGTTCATGACATCGCTATGCAAAAGCTACGAAGTTTATGAAGAAATCACCCATGTCAACATGAGGGGAGCTATACGTGGTTGTACTCTTTTCCCCTTGCTATGGTTTTTATCCCACTGGATTTTTCCTAGTCAGATTTTTAATGAGGCCGTATGAACACGTAATTATTGTAATGAACATTCAAGGGGGGAGTGTTATGAATAATGAAATGTTCATTAGCAACAAGCTAGATTTGTGATAATTGACTATTTCACCATGTATTTACCCTAGGTGAACACTATATGTTTACCCCAAAATATTTCTATAAATACCCACTTAAGAGGATGAAGAGAATACACCTCTCATTCTCACATTTTTACTTTATCTCATCCTTATCTTCTTCTCCATTCTCTCCATCTTATTTTCAATATCAATCTCTCATATCATTCACATATCTTCCATTATAAAGTTTCTTACTACCTTCTTAATTATTGGTATAAAGTTAGTAATTCAACAACACAGAATTTTTTTTCAAGAGTTTTATACTATGAGATGTCTCCTGTTACACAGTCTAAATTTTAGACAGGGACCTTTATACAATTTTAACTCTTTCTTCTTCAAGAATCTATCCCAAAATTTTTATGGGAACTTTCCCCAATTTTTCTTAAGGATCTTTCCCCGATTTTTCTAGGGATCTTTCCCCAATTTGCTCCCTCTTGCTACGATCCCATTTTTTTTAAAAACAAAAAAAATAACAATAAAAATTATAGAAACGGTCTCCTTTTAAGCATGCTTAACTTTAGGCAGTGGCTTTTATGCAATTCTAACTCTATTATAATTTTGGGG
>JAULKK010003861.1:0-10483 GCA_032355705.1 Rubia peregrina
ACATTATTATATACAACTAGAAATATTTACGGTCAAACATGCTCATTGAAGACCGTGAAAAAGCAATTCAGAACTTAATAATGGGAGGGAGGGAGTAGACGTATTCAAGGAAGTTTCTTCCTTTTTCTCGAGATAAGCGGTGAAATGGTGTGGCATTGCAACATTTTTCATGTAGATGCTTAAGTTTCATGCATGTATATGCTGTATGAATGGAAGGTAAACATGTCATTTGTACATGCATCTCTAGTTTGTCCGAGTCCTGTAATGAATCACCAAGAAATTTGGGGGGTAATTTCTGGAGAAATTAAATTTATTTTTCTTCTTCGATTATATTTTTTGGGCGGGAATGTCCAGGTTTTGTGCGTGGTATGCAATGGCGCCTGATTCGGTCATCTAATATCTCTTGTCCAGAATTTCATTGTAAAATCCTTCCCAATTTCTGGTTAATAGGATTTTATTTCACACGCCTTATAACTTACCCCACACGCTATCTCCATGCAACACGTACGTGGGCAGAAGAGAGCACACATAATGTGTAGATTTCATTCTAAATGCACCTAATTTCTTCGTTCTGTCATTAATTATAATTTGGAGGTAAAATGAAATTAAGATGAAAGCGAAGAGAAACACACTTAGAAACTTCCAGCAATACCGGTTATAAATATAATATCAACGGAGATGGCTGGAACAAAATCAATTGAGAAAATTCAAAATACAGCTTCAAGCTCAAACAGAGAAAGAAACAAAGGAGGAATTAAGATGGACGGTGGCAACAGAGGCAGAGGAGGAGACAACGGAAAAGGTTCCGCGACTGTGATTCCGGCAAAGAAGGAATCGGTGACGAAGATGGCGGTGAAAAAAGTAGCTGAATCAACTGCAGAGCTTTTCAAGAAAAAGAAGATAAGTCCCAAAGAAACCAGTGAAGATGATGATTAGATAGTTAAGCTCGCTAAAAACTATATTTGCAAATGTTTGATTTTTTTAATTCTTGTACACAAGTAGTTTTCATTTGGATTTGTTGTGTGTTTACATCGCATCTTAAGCAGACAATAGGGCTCGCATACTATTTTTTCTTCGATTTCAATTTGGTCTTGTAGACCTTGTTTGTATACTTTGAATCATGGTTTTGTGAAGATAATATTTAGTACTTTGGTTACGATTTCAATTTGGTCTTGTAGACTTTGTTTGTATACTTTAAATCATGGTTTTATATATATAAGTATTACTTTTGGTTATGATTATTTTTACTTAAGTTGTGGTAAATTGAATATAGAATGTCATTAAATATGTCTTTAATTATTGTATTTATTTTATTGATTCTCTGCCATTCATAAAACGTTGGACCAAAAGGCGATAACGTTCGCCCGTAGCGCCCCTATCTGTCTAACATCACAGACCTTGATGGGAGATGTAAAGTCACGGTAGCCCAGCGTCAGGACCCGTTGATCGTCCCCCCTCGGTGCGCACAAGGGACCCCTGCCTCAACCCGTGGGCCCGCATGTGGGCCTGGTGCCAGCTCAGGGAGATCCCCACACTGCCGCTGCCGAGATTCGAACATGGGACATTGGACCAACTAATCAACGTCCCAACTGCTGGGGTACACCCGTGGGTGTTGCCATTCATAAAACGTAGTATTACCTCTCAAAAACATCCTTTTTCTTTGCGGCCAAAAGTTTTGAACATAGAAAAACCAATTGTTCTTTCTATAGAGAAAAAGGCCTTGTTATTATTGTATTTTAAGCAAGCAATTTCAATGGCCACTACATTGTTCACCCTTTATAATTCAATTTTTTCCAACACTTTCACCGGAAGCAACAGAAACAATTAGCATAGCTGGAAAAGTGAGCATGGCTTGAAGCATCAAAGTCAGAATACGACTTATAATTGTGGCCTCATGGTGAAGTTTTTGACCTCGTAGACTGATACAAATCCAGGAAGGCGGTTCATTTGATGTTGTTTGCCGAAGATGAGATAAAGTAGGGAATTTGAAATTCACCAATTGCTACGTGGGTTGTCTAAGGTGAGATAAGATGCTTTTGTATTTGTTTGTTATTGAGTGTAGGTTGATGATTGTGGTTTTTAGGAGTGGGTGGATCCAAAAATGTGTCCCATGTCAGTGAAGTTATTCCTGACTTGTTAAAGAAAATCGACGGTTTGGAGGAAAAAGTTTGTCAATTGAAAAAAAGACGTGAAGGAAGCAGCAACTTGAGCAGCTATGTTGGAGGAAGTGAATTGCAAGACATGAAACCTTAGGTTTAGTGTTTGGATGATTCTGATTATAATTAGTGCAATAGTAGTTGGTTTTTCTTGCCTTTGATTTCGTGCTAAATGTAATAGCAAATAGACTGGGATGTTATGTTTGTGATACTATTGCCTTTGCTTTGCTGGATGAATGAATGAAAATGAAGACCTGTTTTGTTTGATAGAAATGATTATTTGATGTGAAATCTTGTGTCCAAATTAGAGCTTTGCAAGGCTCACTGAATTTGGGGGGAAATCATGACATTCAAATAAGGAACCGGTAAATAGGGGGCTTCATCGGTCCAAGGCTGGACCGGACCAGATCGGAACCGGTTAGAACTGAAAATGGAATCACAAAAAAATTGGATCGAGAACCGGACTGATCAGTGAATATTTAGGACCAGAACTGGATCGAAATTATTCCCGTTTTGGACCGGATTTTAGTAAACTTTATTATTTTACAATAATTATTTGTTGTTGGAAATTTTTTAATTACTTTCAAAAGATAGTAAACTTGAAGTTATTAGAAAAATTTTGAATCAAAATATATAGGAATACTGACCCAATGAATATAAATCTAAACTAGTACATAAATTTAAATTATAAATACATAAAACATATACATAAGAGTAAGTTACCTGTCCATCCGGTCCGGACAAAAAAAATCTTATTTTGACCAGACCAGACCGAAACCTGAAATCCGAAAAAATCTTGGACTGGAAATCAGACAGGAAATGTGTATATCTGATTTCGTTCTTTGTATTCCAATTCAGTTCATTTTACCTTTCCGGACTGGATCATGAACACCCAGACCTGCAAATGATGACATGAGCTTTCATTCAATTCCACAGTCAATATTCCAACCAACAATTTACAAAACTATCAAATGCACCAATTGCATAGAGATAAGAGAAAGGGGGGTTCACATGTCCTGCCCACTTTTACTTACACACATAACACACAAAAAACTCAAAAAAAAAGTGGGCAAAAGTACTCCCATCAGTAGGAAATATATGAATCACCTTGTGAAAACTCTGGGTTGTGGAATTTTGAAATTTTCTTAACTGTAATTAAGGGAAATCTCGCCCCAAACCCTAACCACAGCTGCAAAAATCGCTCACTAACTAGTCTGCGAGATTGGGTCAAAGATTTGAAAGGTATTGCTAACTTAATTAACCTGTAGGATTAAGCAATAATGAAACACTCACAAGAAAAAAAGTAATAACTCAAATTATGAATATATGATTGATAAAAAGGTGTATAAAATCTGTGGATGGCCTCCCTATTTATAGGGTATAGTTCGGCCAATCCTAATCAGAAACAGAACATGATTTGGTAATTCCTATTAGAAACTGGAATGGCTTATGACATATTTCAGAAGCTAACACAACATCTAACTAAAATACCTAATTTAAATCTAAATGATGACAAAATTCATCCAAGTAAATCAATCCAAATATTGGATGGATTCTTGAATGAACCTGCCTTTCTAAACTTACCAAATCTAATTCAATCAAAACTAAAACACTTAAATTACAATATTTTGAAATTAAATCTTACTATGAGCACACTACCTCACTAAAAAACCAGTAGGAAAAAGAGTATAGTGTTAAGTTCCAAAAAATACTAAACTAAAAAAACTATAATAAATGATATTTTGGATATCGTATGAAGGAATCATTTTATTTTATCTTCACAAAACAAAAGTATCCTCTAATAGCAAAAGATGAAGATGTCCCATCTTAAAGAAATCTAAGCTTTTCTTCCTCTTTTCTTTAGTGGCCACCTTGTCAAAGGGTGCCTAAGTGATTTTCTTAGAGGCTGTGGTGCTGGATTTTGTGGAGCTTCCATTTCTTTCAAAGTAGCTGGATGATGTGGTGCTTCGGTTTCAGTCGCATGAGCAAGTTTCTATGGAGCGTGATGAAATAAAATTGCAAGTTAGCTCTTGATGAAAAGTGCAAGAAAATGAAGGAAAAAAGTTGAAACTTATGTTGAACCTGGATTTTGTTCTTGTTGTTACAGGGTTGGAACTCCTCTTCTCTTACTTTTATGAGACTGCAAAATTAATCCAATTAATCATGGAAAATTACAACAAGAACTTATGTGAGTAAAAAACTTTACCTCAGTGGATGTTGATTGATCACTATTGTTTGAAGGGGTTGCACTATTGGTGCCTCCCTTCGGGCCTAGAAAATAAAATTACAAATAAGTTTGTGAATTAATCTAGAATTGAATTACAAGAATGCTTGAATTTTTTTTGCAAAACAAATTTTTTTTTTGAGAAGGCCGAGGATCCGCTTTAGCACCATTACAATCCTAGGTAGTGGAGGGTTTTTTAGGGCATGTTTTTTAATTGTGGCCTTCTTCTTTGCATATTCTACCGTGTATTGCCACCAATTTCTTCATTTTCTTGCCATGGTTCCTTGGTTCATCAACCTCTCCGCTCCCTGTATTCTTTGGCCTACCATCTTGTTTCATAGGAACTAGTGGATCAAGAACAAGACTATTTGTCAAAGGTGAACAAGTTTCTTGACCATTAATAAGGAGCAACACATCCTCATATAGTGATAAACCTATCCTTAGAGTAGTAATCATCCACATAATCATAAGCCTCAACTTCTTTATGTTTTAGTGCTGGGATTACATGAGAACAGGGCAATCCAGTCAGTTGTCAAACACCACAACTACAACATATCTTCCTCAGACTAACTAGCAAAACTATAACTCTCATTACCCTCCAACTCATACCCATCCACATCATTAAATATATGAGTCCATTTAAATGAAGTTATTGACAATTTCCAAATAAAAAGGTCAATAGGTTTAACATATTTGAGCATACTAAGTCTACATCTCTGAATTATGTCTATAAGCAATTCCCCCAATACTATCCATTAGGGTCAATATTGGCTTATCCCTATCATCTAGAATGTAACTATTGAAATTTTCACACATATTATTTATCAGCATGTCACACTTAGTATGGTGAGAGATGAAGGCCTTACACCAATGCACAAGATGAGGAGCTTCCTTCACTGTTTGGTAAGCTGCAGGGTCAAAAGCTTCTAGCTCTGCCATCCTTTGTGTGTACAACTTCATTGTTGCACTCCCGACAATGGACCACAACATCTCTTTCAAAGCCTTTCCCAAGTGTTTTTCTTAAATTAGAGTACAACTATGCCACACGATATCGGTGAGTAGCACTAGTGGTCACTAAAAGCTCTGTCCAAACCTAGTATTAAACATGAAATCAATTGGAAACTTAATGATAGGGGGAAATGAAAATACAGTATTTGAATAATGCATTGTTAGGATCAATTGCTATTGCTGCCAAAATTTTCCAGGATCGGTCCCCTTAACATGACAACCATCCAAACCCATAATAGGCATATAGTGTTTAAAACCCTCCTTTAGTAAACCAAGAAAACAATACATAAGAAGAAATAAAAGATTCACATTATCAGTCATAAAAGGGGTGAACTCGACCTTCATTGTAGTCCCATGATTCCTCTTCTTGACGTCATCAAAATAATCATAAATATTCTTCTACTGCTCAATTTAATCACCCAATATCAAATGAACAACCCTTATCTTTATCATGTAACCTATGGTTCTTGAAATTTTGGCCTCAAAATCTCCATCCACAACATGCCTAATACATCTCACCGGAATCGACATGTTAGTTCTAATTCGCTCCGCATACTTCTTAGCCAACCACTTCGAGTTCAGAAATATTTGTTTCTGAGGATGAGAGGAGTTTTCATGGACATCATTGTAGGTCTTAGTGAATAAGTCACTACTCCCAAGATTGTTGATTCTTGAGGCAAAAAAAAACCCGGACAGGGATCCTTGACTTAGATCTAACTCGATGCCTATCACTTTTTGAAAACTGAAGTCCTTCTTCCAAATGGCATAGTGCTGAATTGCTTCCTTAATTTCCAATGAGATGGAAAATCTCATCCCAAACTTAAAGCGGGAGGTGCAACATGTCCCTTTCAGCTTAAGTTGAAATCAATAACTTAACTCCATCATCACCATCACTTCCTTCTTCATCAACCTTATTCCTATGGAATTCTATTATCCTATCTTCACCATGCTCATCATCTATAATATCTTCAAAGGATTCCATCATCCTTTCCTTCCCTTTTTTATTTGTCATCTTCCCTTTCTTAACTTTCTTCAAAAAAAAATTGTATGTTCAAGAGGTTGGTCAAGATCAATCTCTGGTGCATTTTCAGCCTCGACACCAATTTCAGTCTCAACCTCACTTTGAGTAACAGTATTCACCCTTGCTAAATCCGGACAACCACTTTGAGATACACCCAACTACCTCAATTGGATCACTTGAGAGTCTAACCACTGCTTAAAGGTAGCCTCCATTTGAGCATTATCATGAGCACCATCTAAGCCTAATGTGGGATTTTTCTGTTCAACTATATTACCAACTCTATCACCATTATCAGTCTTCTCAATTTTTAGGTTCACTGTCTTTGTTCAAATAACTCTTCTCCAGGCTCATCATGAATGCATAAATCTTCATCACTAGTAAGTTTTTCTAGATCAGTGTTGCTGTTTTGGTCCTCTTCATCAGTAGTAGTCGGCCCTTCCTCATCCAAACACCCTCCTTCATTTTGCACATCATGAAATCCATCAATATGAGCTCATTCTTCTCCGTTAGTATCATTCTCAGCCCCTTATTTTCACCACTCTTAGCCCCCTCTTTTACTTGAGTATCATCATCAACCTGCACAATCTCACCACTCACTTCCCCCTCCTTGGCATCACTACCAACCACCCCCATTCTCAGCCCCATCTTCACCCCCATTCCCAGCCCCATTTTCTCCACCAATATTAACTTGCACATTCTCAACCTACACTTTTTCATCTTCATCTTCACCACCATTCCCAGCCTGCGCTCTCAACCCGCACGTCTTCATCATTGATAATAGATATTTATAGGGTTAAGAATATGATCACAAACACTTCACCTTATATCTAAATTTCCTTCTCCAATCCCATCTTTCAAACACGATACCTCAATGATCTTTTTGAACTTCACCCACGTGCAAACTTCATAATTTCAGTATTTCCACAAGTGTGAAATACAACAAGATTATGCGAGAAACCTTGATAAACTAATCAAAACTTTAGAGGTCCTTCCACTCCCAATTCAACTGCTATTAATTAGCTTCAGCTTTTCCATGTCCTTGTTGCAATGGTCCAAAAAATCAACTTCTCCTCTAACATAACGCATAACTTCATTGCCTTCAAACAGCCTCCCATGTCTCAGTTGGATGGAGAAATTTTCAAACTTCCTCTCTAACACAACAATTTATACGCGCAACTTAACATCAATCAATTTAACCAAAAAATATTATATACGCAAATTATGTAGCGCATAATTAAACAGGTTTTATGCATAACTAGATTTTTCAAGTTACAATCGAACTCGGGAAATTCTCAAATGAATTATGAAAAACTAAATCAATAAACAAGTTATAGGCACAACAAACACACATTCATCACAAACTAGTTTTGCATAATCAACCCACAATGTAGACACTGTAAAACACAGTTTTGCAGCTCTAAAAATATTGTAGAATCATCCCCACACTTATATTTATGTTACCCACTGCTCGATATATAGTCATCATCCCCAAATTTAAAAAGGCCTAAATTCTCACAACATAAACCCTAGCATTAATCGAACCATTTCCTAGTTTTGTTTAAAATGCTCAAATGATATGCATAATAAAAAAAAGTAAGGGGAAATCAAAGCTTACCGTACACCTTTCGATGTTCAAACATTGAGCCCCTTAGACGAACCACCCACACCATCTTCGCAAATTGAAAAAGTTACCCATGAATGGAACTTCCAGAATCTCTACCAATATAGATACAATATTTGAACATCGAAGTTTTTTTTTTTGATAAGAAAAAATTTCAATAGTGTATCAAAAAATACGTAACCAAGTATAGTCCTCACTCTAGACTATTACATAGTTCAATTTTTATTTTTAAAAGACAAACAAAACTTGAAAATACTTACTCCCTCTGTCTCCCTATTTGTGTTCTACATGCCTTATTTAGTGTCCCTTTATTAATGTCTTACTTCCATTTTTTGTAAAAAAAAATTGAATGTGAAAAAAATATGAAATATTATTTTGTTCACAAACCATTTTTATGATATTTCAATTACTTTAAAAAATGATATTTTTTAGTGGTAAGACAGTTATAGAGGGACATAGGGAGTAGCTTTTGTATGGGCTGTCTTGATCTCTTTTTGCCACTGTTTTTGGGCCGTCCTTAACAGCCCTAAGTAACTAGAAATCAATATATAAGCACATTCCATTCCAAGTACTCTAAGAGCATGTACATTGGGGGAACCACTCTCAAACCACTCAAATCATTTCAGTTAATTAAATAATCAATCTCTCTCCTCCACCTTAGCTATTCAAACCACAACTAAAACACTCCACTTTTTTCTCCACAATGGTAAAAACCACTCCCAAACCACTCCATAGACCCCACTTGATTCTCTCTATCATACTCATTAAATATACTTTTAATAATTGATTTAAATAAATTTATCTAACAAAATAAATTTAAATGTGAAATTTAATAATACAACTATAATAATTGAATTGGATTTTGTTTTTTCAAATCTCATTTTTGAAATTAATTTCAATTTTTAAAATTTATTTTATGAACCATAATTAAACAAAAGAAACACATATTTTTTAAAAGAATGTATTTTTTATTTTTAAAAAGATCCAAAAATTTATTTAGATTGTAAAAAATAAATATCAATTTTTTACAAATTTTTTTCATTTTCTGAAAATTTTAAAACTATTTTTTAATTTAAGGGTGCCACGTGGCCCAATCTGTGGGTGCCATGTGGCACCCTGGAGGCATACAAATGAAGCTGCAACAGCCTTTGCTGACAAAGGCGCAGAGGGGGGGACCATGTCCCCACGTGAATTCTGCAACTTGCAGAATGTGGACTGGTTCCCTTTGAGAGACCTGGTCCCATGAGTTTGATTAATTCAAACCCATTTCAGCCTTCACTGTGGGTATGAATTGTCCATATTCAGTTCCCATTTTTAATTCAACCCACTCTAAAACTCCCACTGTACATGCTCTTAGAACGATCATTCACAACTTTTCCTTGCTCCAATTGTTGCCTTACACGGGACCATGTGGAACTAATGGTTCGGGAAGAAACACACTCATCGTGTTGTAGCTTCTAATCGGCACCATGGGTGGATTAAATCCTTGTTGGTCTGGTGTAGCAGAATTGTTGTAATTAGTTGCCTTTCGATGTTAGTTAAATTCTTCATATTATTTTCAAAGATTTCGGTCTCCCGAAATTATTGGTTAGTTCATGGATGAACCAGCATAAATTCTTATGGCTACAAGAGAAGTTCCAAGTTCGTTGTAAAATTTGTGTTGAAATAAATGCCCTATTTATAGATGTAGTTGAAATTTGAAATTTGATGAACAGTACCCTTTTGGGTTTTTAACAATGACCCTCTTTTTTTTTTGAAATTTTTTGAAGGTATGTTTTACCACCGATAACTTTAGTTCTATACATGTTGGACATATATTGATTATATGATGCGAAAATTAAATAATGAAAATTGAACGAGCAATTTACATATGCAAGAATAATAAACTTTTATTAATTATTCAAACATACATTCAGAAAGCTTAAATTACCAATAATTAAAGCATACATGCGATATATCAACAATAAATAAATCACGTTTCAAGCAAAACAAAGTGATGGAGTCACGAGTTAAACTCGATACTGATATGAATCTCCTTGCGAAAACTCTGGTTTGCGGAATATTGGATCTTTAACAAAGATGGCAATCTCACCCAACCCACCTATGTTGCACGAATTGCAGCGTCTAGCTCGCAGGGTACACCCAACTCGACTTGTTATCTAAATAGCCCACAAGTTTAGATCACAAGGTTTCTCTAGAAGCGTCTAGCCCGCAGAGTACACTTACAAAGGAGATTGAAACTTAAATAGCCCGCAGGTTTAAGCAACAATGAAGATAATAAGAATATCTCAAAATTCTGAATATATGATTGATAAAAGATTGTGTAATAATCTCGGCCAAGCCTCTTTAAATAGAAGAGAAAACTCGGCCAACTCTAACCCTAATCACAAGTAGAAACTGAATCAAATTTTATGGCAGTTTTAAGAAGCTAAAACCATATCTAACTAAAATAC
>JAULKK010003870.1:0-10483 GCA_032355705.1 Rubia peregrina
CGGTGGCGGAGGTGCAGATTTGCACCTTTTACTTTTAGGGTTTAGGGAAAATATAATAAGGGAAAAACAGACAATTACATTTCAGTTAATAAGCCAAAGGGTAATATGGTCTTTACTTGTAGGTCAACTGTCGGAAAATGTAAGTCAACACCGGAAATGGTATCACACGGTTATATTTGCACTTATATTCAGTAGTCAGGGTTATATTTGTACTAAAAATTAACTCAGGGTTATATCTGCACTTTCTCCATTATATAGGGTTATATTTGTATATTACCCAAATAAATTTGAGAGTAATACAAAAGTTTTAGTGAACTTGAACATAGAAAATTGTTGAAACCTATTACATGAGACTGTCCAAAACCTATTCCTAAGGCTAGCATTGTGTTGCTTCTAAAACATGAGCTTAGGTTTTGGTTAACAAAATTCAACCCCTGTCTCAGTAGATATGAATTGCATGATTCCTAACAAACACAAAATCCACCCCTGTGTTATTTGTGTCGTAGGCCAGGTGTATTTCAAGCTACTCCATAGGAGGTTTGTACTGTGGCTGGGCACGGCATCACTCTTCTAATTAAGGGAAGACCGATTTCATCACCTTTGATTGCTCTTTTATTTTATTTTCTTGCTACATTAGAGTCATGGTGTTTAAATGATCTCCATTGAACGGCGCCAATTCATGTACGACTTGGTTTACTTTCTTTGTGGATATGCTTGAATGTAATATCACCCATTGTTTTCCATATCCTCCATAAGGTTTGCTTCAGCTTCCAGGGAGGTCTGACCTTTTTGTTGAAGATGTTCACTACCTGCAATGAATTCATTTCGACAGTTAGTGGTAGCATCTGAACCTGCTTGTAGCTTTGGTTCTAGCGCACTTTCCACCTGCACTTGTTTTGTTTCCATGTGCAGACAACCTGTAGTAGTGTTCCTAAAAATAAACCCTATTCTTGCTAGATAATTTAGCTTGAGTGAAGCATCATTGTTCACTTTATAACCCTTGTCTGGTGGCCTCCAAGAAACAAGAGTAATTCTTTTTTGGGCTTCTTGGTTAGTGTTGGTAACAGCCCAGAATCAATTAAATATTCACAGTTTGATTTGTATACCATATGGTGCAAGTTCAAAATTTGGGAGGCTATTTTTTGAATCTGGGAAAGCGTAAAATGAGCAGAATATGCAGCACCATTAAAAAAATGTTTTTGGATCTCCAAAGAGTCCAGCAAGTTACAACAGACAATACGTATATCACTTTAAATCATGCAACACAAATACCATTACTGACCATAGCTATCATAATCTGTAAAAAAATATATGTGGAAAAGTCCTAACTGAGCAACCTATAATTCTAAAAGTATATTCCCACAAATGTTCAGCTACAGGACAACTATTAAAGAAGTGGGATATATTTTCGACATGTTGGCAGTGCACACATTTAGATACATCCATAATACCCATTTTGAGGAGAATATCATCAAACGGCAAACAGTCATTAAGTAATTTCTAGATGAAAACTAAGTACTTAGGTGGAGTTAAGCTATTCCATACCTTTTGTAGACTGACCGATAGGTTCCTCTTTCTTCTTGGTAGCTGGTAGATGGATGATAAGGTGAATTCCCCTATATTCGATGGTCTCCATATGATGTCATCTTTATTGTCAGATGTATACCTGTTCAAATTGATCTTGTGGGTGATTTGTTGTTGAAGTTTCCCTTGCAACTCAGTTATGTAAAGATTCATCATAACTGATCTTCCCAGAACTGAATGAAAGCTTCCTCACCCAACCAGTTTGCTATCCAAAAACTGAAGGAGGCATTGCCTACCAGAACTTAAGTGTTGTCCTCTGCTATTTTGTTGACTAAGCATAACCTTCGCCAAGCTTCTGAGGATCTGTTGGTCTTTGGGATTGCTCAGATAAATTGTGCCCATATTGTGTCTCCTTTTTGGGCCTTCCACTAGAGCTTCAAATAGAAGCTTTCAATAATGATCCTTAGGTTGTGAAAACCGAGACCATTTTCGTTCTTGGGGTAGTATAAGGATATCCATGATTTCCAATGTTTCTTGATCACTGCATGAATTCTACCCCTTAGAACATCAGCACAAATAGATTGCATTTTATCTAACATGTGTGCAGTGGGAGCTATTATGCACCAAGTATGCTGAGAAATTGAATAAATGGCATGCTTAATTAATATAATTTTCCCGGCCTGATTGAGCCATTCACTATTCCAATTTTCAAAAAAAATTGCTTATTCTTTCAATCAGGTATTGGAAATAAATGCCCTTTTTACATCCTTTGAAAATTACTACTAAATAATTAAACAGGAATTGTCCTTCAGTCATTCGAGTTATACCTTTTATTAGGTTCCTTCTTAATGAGCTCATTTTTTTTCCAACTAGAAATACACTTTTTTTAGAAGAAAAAATTAACCAGTCGCTATTTCATAGCATTTCGTGAATTTAACCAGATTTTGCAAGGATTTGTTTGTGGCTCTCATAAAAATTTCAGTATCATCACCGTAAGAGCGATGAGTGATTTCCTGAGCTCCTAATGGCAAGATGGGCCTTTCTATGTAATTATTGTGGTGCATGTATTTCAAACTTCTATTTAAGAGTTCGAAGATCAGGTTAAATAAGGTGGGAGAGAAGGGGACCCCTTGTTTCAATCCTGTTGTAGGTTTTAAAAATCCATAAGGATAACCATTTACAAGAATTGAAAACCATGAACTATTTATGTTGCCTAATATCAGAGCTACTATGTGTCCATGAAAGGCAATTTTCAACAATAGGGAATTCAACATCGACCAAGAGACTTGGTCGAATGCTTTGGACATTTCAATTTTTTCTTTCACATTCATTGATTGCGACCTACTGCTCAAAAGCTTGACCATTTCTTGCAGCACTCACTGTAAGAAACAGAACCTATTACCTCAGTTCTACATGGGTTCTTACCTCGGTTTCCAGCCATGAAAAAACCAAGGTAAATGTATTTATATGCCACGAAACCCTAATAGTAATTGTGAGTAACTGAAATACTTACTTCCCGCGTGATTTTCTCCTTCATTGCCGACACCTTTGAATATCCATACGATGACTCTAAATGGATTTCATCGACCCATTCTTACCTTCTTAATGGGTATCATTCCATTACAGGAAGAGTACCATCATATATGAATTGTTCCAAACGATTTTCATGTATAGCACAGAAGCAATAATTTGGTTTAGCCTTTGCAATGAGGCAGTGGACGATATCACCTCTAACGTGCATGAAGAATATGTTGACATACTGGCTAAACTCGTGGATCAAACTGCTGATGTGGAGCTTTCAAGAAGGGAAGCAAGAAGGAGGAACCTGAGAAGGAGAAGCCTAAACACTCTGAGTCAAATGCTAGCTGATCTGCACTTGAAAGTATGTGTTAACTAATTATTTGACACATTTGTTATTGTGTTTTGTTTGGTTGATTGCTAGTTTTAGTTAGCTTTACATTACAAAGGGTTTAGAGGACCGTTGTTTGTTTTCTTATCTAAATCCTGAGTTTTGTAGACTTAATTGGATCTAATGGACGCTTTGTCCTCACAAGCACCTAGATCTTCTTTTGTGAGCTTACTAGTAGGTTGTTCATGAGTATTTTGGCGTAGTTTGTAGAAGGCCATCAACAAGGGTATTAGTAGATATTTGAAAGCCATTTGCAAGGGTGGTAGTAGACAGAAGGCCACGAACCCAAAAATGTGGTAGTTGATGAAATTGAGCCAAAAAAGGCAAAGTTGAAGTTCAACATTCTCAAGACGGCATAGCGGCATCAACTGGCAGGATGGCCGAACCAGCTGACATGGCCATGCCGGGCATAAAGTCGTGTCAGAGGCCTAGCACGGACCGAGCCACAACCTCTTTGCATGAGCTGTTTGATGCAACGTGTCCCATGCCACCACAAAACCTTGTGAGGCTAAGTATAGATACGGACCAAGCCCTTTTGCACGGCCTGTGTCGTTTGAGTTCCAATATTTGAAGACCAGTCCACTGGATGAGAAGAACGACACAGTCGCGCCACCATTTTGCTCTGAAAATATCCACAGGAAGTCACACAACCCATGCCATTCAACTGATAAAAAAGGGATTCCAGCCGACAGCCCGAGCCAAACGATGTCGGCGTAAGCTTCAAATGTCAGAAATGGAGGACCAGCCACGGTCGTGCCAAGCCAAACAACCTGTGCCAGCTCCAGCCTACACAGTTGTTCCAGGAAACACAGGTTGTGTCGGCCCCATTCAGTACCACCGTACCTGGATGCACAGCCCATGCCATTTTCGGCTGCTAGGGTTTTTGGCCTTTTTCATGGCCTGATTTCCTATTACTATATACAGGAGCCTGTGTCTACTAGGGTTTAAATTTTCACTCATTTTAGAATCATAAGAGTAGGTAGAGAGAGAAATGAACTCTTCATTCTCTCTAATTTCTTTTCTTCTCTTTTTCTTATTTTTCCCAAAGGCATTGAATCCATTGAAATATTTGGGTTCAATGCTAAGGGAGTAGTCAATTAACTTGGGGTTTATATTTGTATTCACGATTGGTGTTTTTCGGAGATTCTATATATCTACCAATCGTTATGTGTTTATGATTATTATGTTGTCTTGTTCTTCATATTCTTATCATTTGCAAGATTTTCACACTAAGATTGGCACACACTGTAGTCAACTTTCATGTTGGTGCACATATCGATATCCCCCGGGGAGGGAAACCTAGATGTCATTGGGGTAACGATAGTCTTGGACCCTATGGGTGTGTGTATTTGGGTCGCCGAGTCAATTTTACGATCGACCATACACTAGTCTTAGCCAAAAAATTATCCTAAAGGGTTACTGATAGAGATAGCGTTAGTAGCATACTAGGGTTAGCGTGAGTCGCAAACTTATAGCCATCAATAAGATGCATATCCCTTTGCCTCTCTAGGACTAGGGAGAAGCATTCGTAGTGGAGTGCCCAGGACGTAATCGTATGGGGGAGATTCAAATCTGCACAACAAGCAGGGCCGTTGTTGCACTCCCCTAATTACGGAGGCGGTGTCGATGGAACAAACGTGTGCACCCTACGTGACAAGTATGGGGAAGTGTTGACCATCAACCATACTAGGTGTCATAAACACTGAGATATATTTATATATCTTAAATGTGATTGAATCTAGGATTGAAACATAACACCGATCATGTTTCGCAAATATTCCCCAATTACTAATTTTATATAGTTTTACTCTCTTGTGTTTTCGCTTGCTCGTAGATGTTAGTAACACCCCCCAAACCTAGTTTACAATATCAGCTATTCCTGACATTTGATCAGATTGATAACCCGATCGCAACTGTGTGTAGTTAACTTGTAGATTCTCAGCATCTTTGTGGACGACCATGGTCTTGCCATTATCTACCCCGTAGGTAGTATAGTAGTAGCAACAGGAGTAACATTATAAATTTCTATCTTTGATCCTTAAAATGGCTTCCTCGCGTTAATTGGTGCATCTCCAGTAAAAAGGTTGTGTGCTCATTAAGCGATACCGGGATGAGGCGGGTCGAATTTTGGTTCCGTTGTCGGGGATGCTAGTATAAATATTTAATTGTTAACTTGCATAGCTTGTTAGTTGAGTAGTTAGTGTTATTCTTTTGTTTGTTTTCTGGAATAGGTATTGCTTAAGTTCTTGGTACAAATCGAGGATCCTTGCACTATGATTTCAAACTTTGTGTGTTTTCTTTGTTTTTGTTTTTATTGGAAAAATGTGGAGAAGAGAGGCTCAACGAGTGAGATTTTGTAGGATATGTCATTGCGACCACCCTACAGAGTCTTGCTTGGATGAGAGAATATGAGAAAGAGGTAGGAGTTGTTGGTTCCCAAGGCTGATGGGATCAAGATTGGTACCCGTACCATGATTCTCCCAATTCGAGTTTGAGTGGTAACCCAAATTCATTGTATGAATTTGCATCGGGAAACCAACATTTTGGGTTAGATAGTTGGCCTTCAGCAACCTATACAATGCCCCAAACCCAATCCCTAGGATTATTTTCCAAATTGGAAAATGGAGAAATTTTGCAAGCTTTAGTTAATGTGACAAGAGTAGTGAGTTGCTCCAATCACAATTGCATAGCGACATTAGAGATTTGGAAACTCAACTCTGATTTGATTGAAAGGGTTTAGTTCAACTCCAATCAAAATTGCATCGACAACTAGAAATCCAATATTCCGAAAATAAACCACTTGAGATTTTGGTAGATGAATCCAAAGGGTATGGGGAGTGGTTTGTTGAGAGTGAAGAAGTTGAGGAAGGGGCGATTATACTTAATTCACCATATTACCTATTTTCACCCCCAACCTCCACCTGTAGAACCAACTCTCACATTTTTGGAACCCTTAGAGGAAACCATAGAGAAGCCAATTGAATATGCTAAGCTTCCAAACCACCTATTTCCTCTAAGCTTGACTCCTCATTTACTACATCTTTCTCTTGGAAGATTATTACCCCCACCTCTCCATTTTTAATTGTCTATGGTGATGGGGTACAAACCTGTACCATATGGATAACATTAGGGTTGTGATGCTCAAAATGATGGACAAGGAGGAGAATCAAACCCCTAAAATTCATGGGGAATGTAAACATGCACGATCCGTGAAGCTCACTCACCCTACTACATCCAAATAACCATTTTTTCCCTACAACCCCCAAATTACAACCCAACCCCATTTCCCTCAAAACCCTTGACATGAAACTCAAAACCTAAGAGCAATACAAAAAACAACACCTATTACCTCGATTCTAGAGGGCTTTTTACCTGTGTTTTTAGCCCTCTAAAAACCAATTTAAATGTGGGTGCACTGAAAAGTATATTTTTTACCTCGGTTATGGAGCAAGGTCGGCAATTATAAGTGCGATGTCGACTCAAGAAAGATGATCGACGATTGGTGTTCACAGCTGTGACATCATGCTAAATGACGTTGCCCTGCATATGAAGCGACATCATTAATAGCAAGAAGTCAGACGAGAGGACTGCAATTGATGCGACGTCTTAAATACCGAGGTCGCTGATAAATGAGGGCGACATTGTGGATAATGGTCTGTGACATTGCATGCTCCTAGCTAGCATCTTCGTGCATGCTGACATGGAAGGTGTTTCAAGACGACATCGCCAAAAATCCACTGCTCTGTGTGATGTCGGTTGGGTTTTGTTGGTCCACCGGTTGGTGCAACTTCACGGATTAGTCTCGAGAAATCGGTTCTCGGTTATTACAAAATATAATGTTTGATTACACAAACATTTTTACATGTTACCTAATATTTGATTTAATTTTAAATTACACAATAATTTGTTCATCAACATCCATTACATGTTACCTAATGTTCCACAATTCGTGAAATATTTACAAACCAAATGACAATCAATTATTGTGTAACTGGTGTTGGGAAAAAATGAGAATGTAAGGAACCAATAGAACTAAAATGATGATGGTAAATACATGTTAGAGTATATTAAAATATAAGAGGTTGGTATGAAATTGAAACATCAATTAATGTATTGAACCTACACTGTCCACATTGCACATTGGAAGTCCATTGATAACTCTCTATGTTCTATTACAAAGAACACACATGAAACAAAGTTGATGTTAGATCTTGGCAGTCCCATAATATAGTGATGTGTAGATAACATTAAGCTGAACATGTTAAAAGTGCTTGTTCGCATTGAAAGCGACATCACATGCAGTGTTGAACGATTTTGCAGAGTCCGACAAAAGAGAGAAGTCAGATATTCAACTTCTATGACAATAATCATATAGAACGTATGACGTTGCACATTTTCCGGTCACATATCGTATGGGACGATCAGCTATGACCGATGTCGCACATTCAACTTGTGTTCATACGAATCCATGGATGTTAACAATCAGTCCTAATCTTAGCCTTTTTATCGCACTTTTCAAACATTGCACTATATAGAAAACAACAAAAATGTACACCATACAACATGTTACACAATCATCATACTTTATGAGAAAGAAAAACATATAGAAGGTATATGGTAATAAAATTGGAAATGAACATGGAATGGATGTAGATCTACCTCAATTAATTTGAACCCAAAGATGCTCCATTCTCGTATGCTTGTTGATGCTTTAGAGAAGCAATTTGTAAGTTCTTTATTGGTTGTGTTTGTGTGAAATGAAAAGGATGGTATTTTTTGGATTTGGAGGAGGATTGATGGGGAAATGTGTGTTATTGGTGATTATTATTTAAATGAAAAATTGATGGGGTAAAAAAATTTGCCCAAATTTTTGCTTCCCGTCGAAAAATTCAATTTGCATGACGTCGCATATTTTTTGCCTTTGTATTCGTTTAGTATGAAGTAATTGCGACATCGGACATATGTAACACAATCAAATTTAATTAGGAAAAGTATTGTAAAATAATACCTGTTAAGATTGCGGCCCTAAAACACGTCCCAATTATTGCAAATGGGAATACCATTGTGAAAATGTGAATAACAAAAGTTTTACCGTAGTTTTACATTTCAAGTTCTCCTACCCTATCGGAGAGATCTAGGTGGAAAATTATAAATGTACACTGACGTTCCCTAAACAGATCACGATCGACCCAAAATAGAACTTTGACATCCAAAGTCCAACTAATACCTACCAAGGGTTACAAACAAACTAGTCCTATTCCACATATACTTTGCACAAGTTCTTCTTAATGACGTCTTGTACACTCGAAGTAATCTTCTACAATTAACTATATGCCTTGTACTATCGCTTTAAAAATTTTGAGGTGACATAGTTTCTATTAATTTTTTTATTGCTTTGAAAACCAAGAATTTAAATTTTCATACGATTCTATGTGGTGGAAATGAAACATTCTCACAACGCCTATTGTAAGGGTATTTATGAAATATTAATAAAAATGATGGACGATTACCTCGTTATATATATCCACAAACAAATAGAAACAATGTGCTTGTGAATTGGTGAATTGGTTTAGTGTATCTCCAGTTTGACATTGTAAGTACTTCCACTCCGTCGGGGGACCTAAGTGAAATATTATAAATGGACATTGATGTTTATAAATTTCAATTATAGTATCTATACTATTAACTTTTATGAAGGTCGATTACGTTCATTTTGGTGATATGCGGGCCTTGCCCTTGTATGCTAGTGAACTGAATTGGTAAGGCCCACCTCTGGCCAAACCGACATTGTTCATATGTTGTTAAGTTGTCGATCAACATGAGAAGCCTACGACATTGCATATGTTGTTGGTAAAACATGGGTCCGTTACTATGCTAATGGGCGGATGAGATTCCGTCGTCGTGCCTCTCAAAGATAGTATATATAGGCCCTAATTGTGGCTAACTACTAGAAATTATAAAGTAGCAAGTCGGGGTCGTCCACGAGGAAAGTGGGGGTTTATCGAGTGTTAAACATAGTTAAAAAGCACAAGAAGAAGTCACTCTACGTGTGTGGTAACAAAGTGGGGGGGTTTGGTTTTAGAAAACACTACGATTACTTTAGACTACTAAATGAACAAAAAATTATAAAGAACAATGCAAATACGATCACACTAGCACAAAAGAAGGAATAAAAATTATAACGGGTCTTGGGCGCAATTAGTTTACATGTCTAGTTATCCTTTGATCATCGATTAATCATCCAATTTTTATGAATTAACTGCATATTGTGGAGAACTTGTCAACCCCTTTCGAGTGAATACATTTCCCACCTCTCCTCGGTTATATTTAGAGTGGCCGATCGGTGCCACACAATAACCCTTACCCTCGGGTCACCCTAGACGATCGGCGTCATAGACTTTTCCAAAAATAGCAATAAACATGAAGACCCAACACAGCTACAACAATGTCCTACAAGCGAGAAATATCGGGATAGCACAATTATGTTACCTAATGACGATTACGAGGCTCGGCCTTCATGATAGGCATCATTAGTGTACTACTTTGATAATTAGGCAAACTCATTCAAATTCATCCTAAATCTAATTAATTTCATCAATCAATAATCATAATTAGTTGTCACACCCAATTATAACCTAACATTAGTCAACAATAATCACATCGATAAAAAGACAAAGCCACCCGGGTTTGACTAAAAGCCTAGCAAAGAATCAATTCATAATCTTCAACTAGTTGATCATCCTAGTCTAAATCATGCATTAATCAGAAAAAAAGGCAGAAAACTTAGTTGATAATCCAAGCACAAAATAGGATAAACCAAGTCTCACAATATCATGCTAGAAATGCTTACCAATTGCTCCCATGAAATCTAGCCTTGATAATGAAAACCCATAACAAATCTACAAGAATCCATAGAAGAAGTACAGGAGCTAAGAATAGATGACAAAAAATAGGGTTTTGAGTGCCCAAGTCGGGCTATCACAAATGGTGAAGAAGGGGGACTATTTATAGTCCAAGGAAATAGAGGGGAAAATCCAAAAGTGTGAAATT
>JAULKK010003892.1:0-10482 GCA_032355705.1 Rubia peregrina
AAGCCTAATCAATTGCTCCCAAGGTTAAGTTTAGCTACTACTAATCATACTAATTAACAAAATCAATTCAAACATAGTATCAAAGTAGAACAAAGATGAAAGAATTGGAAATCTAGGGTTTTTTGCCAACGGAGTAGGGGAGAGAAGGTTGGAGAAGAAAGAAAATGAGTTGAGTATTTATAGTACAAAAATTCCAAAAAGTAAGTTGGGCAGGTGACCGTTGCGATCGCGACGGGTTATGCCGTGACTCGTGATAGAGCGTCGTGGCACATCTGCCATGACTCGCGACGGCCATAGTAACCTGGCCTTAAATGACTTAACTTCTTGGTCTTCATGTAGTCTTCTCTTCTTTCTTTCTCCGAGTCTTCAAAAGTCTTCATGGTCTTAAAAATGGAGTCTTCAAGGTCTTCAAATTTTCTATAATTATCTTGTCTCACAGAATTCTTATTATAAGTGACAAAATGATAAAGTCTCTCTCAAAACTAATAATATGAATTCAAGGTAAAATAGAGTCTTCAGAGCATCAAAGTCTACCAAAATGAACCTAAAAAAAACCAAAATCACTATATAAAATGGATACATCAGTATATATAGTATGTCAAGTAATGGTTGCACGTTGACTGGTTAAAGTCTACCCGGTTATTAGCATTTTTATATAGAAAGTCAAGTAAGGGCTGACCATTGATTAATTAAAGTCAAAATATTTTATTAGTGTTATATAAACAAAGTTAAGTAAGAAATGACTATTAATTAATTATAATTAACTTAGTTATCAATTTTTAAAGCATTTCCAACGTTACATTGAACTTCCATTCAACGTAGGATTTATAGACTCCTAGTATTAAATTTTAGGGTAAAATGCATTCATACCCCCCAGTTTCTTGATTAGTGTACATATACCTCAGTTTTTTTTTAAAAGTCCAAATATACCCTAGATTAGCTGTGATTTAAAAACTCATACCCCTCCCGTGACATTGACCTATTATTTTTCAATGTTGGCCAATATTGAAATTACCAAAATAACCTCCACTTTATTTTTGAAAAGTTAAGGATCATTTTACCCTCCACTGAAATAGGGCCCACCTTTCATCAAAATCAATATAAAAATTCCTTGTCAAACTTTGAGTTAAAAATATTGCGATCTGGACTAGGATTCGAAGCTCTTCATCCGCGACTTGGCCGAGCGAGATTAAGTTCCTGTTTCCAACCTAATTCCAGTGGATTTCCCTGTTATGTGTTGGATTACTCAAACGGATTCAAGATATGGGGAGAAATCTGAAATTGGTTTCTACTTTTGGGTTTTTTTTGTTGGTGGCAAAACAATCATTTCCTTTGAATCCGATAATGACCCAAATTGACCAATTTTCCAGATCTCACCAGGGTCACATATGCACTTTCAAATATCTGGAGGGTATATGTGCACAAAACAAGAAACTGAGGGGCATAAATGCACATTTTTCTAAATTTTATCTCTAATCCAATATTTGGAGTTGAACTGCGATACTACGTGGCTGAAAATTTTAGTGACCCTATCGAAATGGCCTTCTATTCTCTCTGAGGATGATGTCGATGGTTGCGCTTTACTAAATCAGCCAACAAAATGCGCCGCCAAATTTTTTCTGTTATTTATGGTACATATTTTGGGTGTTCTTGTTTCATTTCGTTTGGAAAAATCCCCAATTTCACAGTATACCGTAGTTTTGTACACCATTTCAAAGTAACCCAAACTACATTCGAAAATGAACGTGCAAAACTAAATTTAAATTTTGATTATTTTATATTTAAAACCCAATTTTTTAAAGTTAATTTAAAGTATTTTTAAACTACGTAATGTAGGCACATGGTATTTTAATACATTTACAAACAAGCATGTCTACAGTTACTCTCAGTAGTTGTGGAGGCCTCCATATGAAAACTGACCACTACACTTAGCAGTATAGCCACATGTCTCAATGCTGCGTGCACAATATCACTGTTCTTGTTCTCCTTCCTCCTCGGACATAGGGTGAAGGAGAGCCAGAAATTTTGCAGAGAAATTGTGCATGAGACATCTCTTGACTGGTTTGTAAAGTTTAGGTCTTCGAGAGTCCTCTCATCTACAAACTTAGTCTCTAAGATGTAGCATCCAACAAGATGGTCCCATCGTGCGTAATGCTCCGAAAGGAATGCAATCAGCCCCATAAAAGGCACACTAGGCTCACCCCTCTGTCTACATGGCATGATGAAAAATACAGCATAACAAAGGCACCAACAAAGATAATATCCAACAATCCTCAACCAACTACCCAAAACTCACAAACTCTCCCACGAGATTTTAACAATCACAACAAAACCCCCACTTTCAAGATGTCCTAAACATGCAAAGACCAAAACTTCCAAAAAATTTAAAAAAACCCACAATTTCTCCTACTTATGAATCATCCCAATTACCTTGGTGAAGATCAGAGCTAATTTTTTTATGAATTTGTACTCGGGGAGAGTGTGAGACACCTTTACTACCAAGTTGCAGCAATCCCTAACACCCGGAGTGAATAAAAAATCAAGTTTTTTAAAGAGAAAACTTGAATGAGGGCTGAACAATTTTTAAAGAAAATATGGGTTAAATTTGGAGGTTTTTGGTAGCAATAATAAATGGGGTTTGTTAGGTTTGGAAAGACGGTGGTTTTGAGAAAAAATTGAGGCAAATCAGACAAGATTTGAGTGAGTTATAGCCAAATATCATATTGGTAGGAAGAAGAAAGCCAACTCGGGTTCTAGGAACAAAAAGAAGGATATGAAGAAGATGGATGGCTTGGCATGAGGTTTTATCAGAGGTTAAGGAAATTTGATTGGGTGGCTTTGGGTGGTAAGGTGATATTTCCGAGATAAGGCTCGTGCTGGGCTTTAGGCTTTGCATCACCTGCCTTGTGTCGTGCTATAGGCCTTGTGCCAGGGTGTCCTGACATGGTAGAATTTCTAGAAAAATTGTGCAAGCATGGCCTGGCACGAGGCTGTCGAGCTTCTCTGAAACATTTGTCCCAAAACTCCTGCATCCAAAAGCACAAAAATCGAGAGTAGCATTGTTCCTGCTAGAATCTAATGACTAATAATCCCTAAAAATTCCACAAAAATCAAACACGTTCCAAAAGATTCACAAGAAATTTTTAAAAGCTACTAATGCAATGTAAAAACACCGTTTCTTCAGTGTCGTCCTCACTACTCTTTATTTCATACCTTTTTTAAAACTAAGAAAAGTGATTTGATGGGTCACCGAAATCACCATCCTTGACACCACCATTGATTACGTCCCTATAGAGGGGTCTCCACATTATATTTTGTTTACACTTCACCTTGGGAGAAACATACCAAACACGTCCATCTTTCACAATACTAGATACATTTTTTGAGTTTGAGAGTAGGAAATGGCTTATAAATTGTTAATCCCTGAACCAGCTTCATTTTCCACTGCATGTTAGTGTTAGAAATTAGAAGCAAAGCATCTTTAATCACACTAGAAGACATGTGCTTATCAACAATTGTATTATCACAAGGTTTATTCAAGCAAGATAGAATATGTAAAGGTCTCTATATTAGGAAATATATCATCACCATTGAAATCATATTCCTTAACCAATGTTTATTCCTTAGCTAATTCCTCAGGTTTAGGAAGCGGTCGAGGAGGTTTTCATCCTCACCACTCTCCTCTAATTGCTGCATACTAGTGGTCATAGAAAAACAATCAACAATAGAAATGTCATCACTAATATCATACATGTCATAAGTCTCATCAACATGATCATCATAGTTGAAGCTCAAAGTATGATTACTCTTATCACTCTCATCATCATCAAAGATCTCATCTAGACATTCATTCTCATTAATCATACAAGGGTTTTCGAATTGGGCACGCTCAACACACAAAGTTATACCATTGCACATAAGAGAAAGAATAGGTGAATCATGCTTAGACTCATAGATTTTAAATCCCACTTTATGAATGTCATCCTCTAGGGATAGTGTTCCTCGATGAAATTCTATCTTGGTCCTTGACATTTTTAGAAAAAATCTCCCAAATAAAATTGAGGGTGCACCACTATCTTGCACTACGTCAAGGACATAAAAGTCCGCCAAAAACACTAAATTGCCTACTCTAACCATTACAACCTTAACTAAACCTCGAGGGCTAGCTTGGGAGTCATTGGCTTATTGGACAACTACCCTAGTTTCCTTAATCTCACCTATGTCTAGGTTTTCATAAAAGCTAGAAGGAATCACATTAATAGATGCTCCTAAGTCAATCATAGCAATTTTCACCAATTTTTCACCTAAGGAGATAGGAATTGAAAATATCTCGGGGTCATCATATTTCTTAGTTAAGTTCCTATGATTTAGAGTAGTCACTCACCCTATCTTCAATTGTCCAACCTTTCTAATTGGTCTATTCCTCTTCTTAGTACATGAATTTTCAAAGAATTTAGAATAAGAGGGAACATGCTCAATTAAATCCAAAATTTGAACGCTAACCTCAACCTTCTTGAAGATATTGCTAATGTGTATTTTATTGGTTGCCACCTTTGGCCTTCCCCTAAGGGCACTAGGAAAAAGTGGTGGATGGATCACTCTCACCTCGGTGGTTGAGAGCTCTTTGGGAGGCTCATCTGCAACAACCTTCTCTCGCTCTTCAGAGTTAGTCTTGTCGCCTTCCACCATCAGTCTTCCTGTTGCACAATTTATTTTTTGGCCTCACGCACCTCCTTCCCGCACCTTAGCTTCAACGCACTCACATTTCTTTGATTGATCTCAGCACTACAAGAAAAATGACCTATTACTTCGCCCCTTTTACCTCAATTTTTTTTGTTAACACCAAATAACTGAGGTAAAAAGTATTTAACCTCGGTTATTTTTTTAAAAATTAAAATATATTATTTACTTTAGTTATAAAAAAATCGAGGTAAATAATTGATTTTTAACTTCGGTTATTATATGAACCGAAGTAAAAGGTTTTAAAAAATAAGGTAAATAATGTACCAAATAGCGTGCAACGTCGCACATGTTGTTTTAATATGTGACCTAATTTTTCATTAAACGTTGTTTGCACCGACATGTGGTGTGGTTGACTACCGCAGTCATAGACATGTAAATGATATGTTTAAGTAAAGAATTTAACAGTGTTAGAAAAGAATGATGGGCATGCGCTTCCCTATTTTGGCGTCTCTCTCCTCCCAATATCCCATCATCAAGATTAATTTAGGGGTATGTAAAAGGAATATTAGGCAGTAGCTTGCAATCATTGTACAACAAATACACTAGAAATATTCCCCTCTTTCGTACTCGTCTAGTACACCCTTTGTTCAATGGTTTTTTATTGTAGAATTTTAAAATGGTTTATAAATTCATGCAAAAATGAAATTGCACATATATACAGTCAATTTAATAATGTTCAAATATGATAGTTATATAATTCGAAAAATAGTAGTCTGTGATAATATCCATACAAATAGTACATAAATTCTAATAAGATTTGTCTTAGTTCAAACATAACTGAAAATACAATAAATTCAATTAGCTTGGACAATGATGACCATGAAGATGATTGGACCCCCAAATTCTATCACCTCGAAGAAGAAGGTGTCCAATGCGTAGGTTGTTCCCCTAAGGAACTCGCCAAAACCCTTTGGGGAAAGGGCATTGATCTTACCTTGCCCCGAGAAGTTCATTTTCCACTCTGTCCCATATCACCTCAGCACTACGGGGGTCTTCTCAGTCGTCGAGAGTGGTACAGTCTCACACGGGATGTACTGAGTCACATAAAAAAATATTAATTAGAAATATGCATGTGTGTATATATATACACACACAATTGTAAACAAATAAAAATTCTTTAAAAATCTTTACCAAAGTAGGGTTTTCCGTAAAATTTTGATTCTTAAGAGAGCAGTGGAAATGTGGGCTATCAAGAGCCATCGTATGATGGTCAAGGATGAAGAAAAGTGGCTCTGGATTGCTCCGATGCGGTGAACTGTACAAAAACCAAAGAGTATTGGTTGTTATAAAGTGTGAAGATGTGCTAGCTAGCTAATAAATATATATGTATGTTGGCGAAAGACCTGAAAAAAGGGTGGATTAGACGATCCTCTGCCAACCATTAGTCCTACATAAAAAGGGAAAATGTTAAGTGTGAACTGCCCTATGGAATGCCATAAGCGCAATCGCCAATGCCATCGCAGGTGCATGCCGACCCAAAGCAGTGGGATGGCCAACATATACCTACGACTTCACATATTGGTCGCTAAGGCTGAAGACATGACCAAACAAGATCAAAGCCATATATAGATAACAATTGTACACTTAGATGTCATAATGCGACATCGGTAACATTTCGGTAATATAGAAGGACACACGATAATAGTGCGACGTCAGAAATTGAAGAATAAGCTACTAGAATTAAGAAAATGCCACATCGTATTAAAATTGCAAGAACTGAATTGTGGCAAACAGAATAGCAACGTCGCATATATTAAAGGATGCTACGAGAAGAAATACATAAACCCAAAAAATGAAGCTTAATCAACATCAAATTAAACAAAAAACCTTCGGAGACAAACCAAAATATTGCACCTATGTGTAAAGTGAATGAAAGTTCACACTCTTATAAATCTGAGACAAAACAAGATAGCCAAAAAATCAAAACACATTCACAGACCACAAATCAAACATTGTAAAGTAAGAATTCCAAAGCTTGGTTGTTTGGAAATAAAAAAACAACCTTTTTCCATAGAGAAGATGAGGAAGCTAGAGATGGTTGGAATTCGCGTAAGACTTGTGAATAGATGCTTGAACTAATTGTTAGGGGCCCCCTTTTATACCCATTTCGAAACGATGTCGTTTTGTACCATTGTGTTGTCTGCCTCGATGTATGCAACATCACACCAAAGTTTGATTAGGCGGCGTGGTGTTAACCACCTACAAATGTCACAGAATTTGGTGGACCTACTAATTTCAATCCATAAAAGAAGCTGGTCAATAGTTCGAGTTTAAATTATAGAAAAATATTTTAAATTCAATCCATAAAAGCAGCCATTTCGAAACAATTTTCTAGTTTCAGACTGATTGAAACAATACAATATTTTTTTTAGTTTTGTTACTAATACTACTATTAAAAATTTGTGCGTATATTAGGTTAAATATTAAGGATTGCATAACATTAAAATAACATAGCTAACAAAAATATTATAAATTAAAGATTAAATACAAAAATGTAAATCTTGGTCCAAATACGAATTAACGCATTTAATAAAATTTCTTGATCATAGTCTAGACAAAACAACTACTTATATCAATAGGAAAAACATCCACATTAAAAAATACAGGACATGCATCATTGATCAGCTTAAAGTGGAGTGTGTCCCCAACCTCGAGTTTCTCAGCAGCGAGAAATTGCTAAAATCAATTCGGCGTAAAGGTCTTCATCCTCCTATTCCCCGAGTAATCCATGTGGTACTCCCATTTGTTGCACCTGAGCACAACAAACAACTTGTACGGCAGTAGGAGCTCTACAATCTGGCTAGGCACATACTGAATAATATAAAAAACATGATCAGTTAATATGAAAGTAAAGTATAGAAAAATATTTTTGAAAAAAATTAATACGTGACAGAGATTACTTACCAGGATGGAAATTTCCCCGAAGTTCTTCTGCATCAGTGTGGATGAAATGAGGAATAATGTTGCCGAATGTAGTTCACGGACGATCATCATCCGAATAGCTATGAATCTGTAATTATAAAGGGAATAATTATAAATTAATTTAGAATATTGGCAATACAAAGAAATTCAATTCAAATGTAAACATAAAATCATTCACCACAATACGGGAATGATGCGATCTTGCACTTCTAGACATAATTCCTGACATTCTTGTTTTAATGATTTGTTACAAATCAATTCAAGTAATATGGCAACCAACTAATATATGAAAGGAACATGGAAGAATGAAGTTGCACATGGTTTAGTTTAAGCGAATGGTCAATCGATGATTGTGTCACGCCATATGCTAGGTAAGCTGCATAAAATAAAAATAAGCGACATTGCACACTGGTCACTCTAACCGAAGCAGGGTCGAAGGACATGCGACGTTGCATTCATGAAACGGGAATAGTCTGACAGCAGCAGAATACAGGGAAATAGAAAGCTCCTAAACCAAAAACAACTTAGCCACAATAACGGGGAGAAGACATACAGCTGACATTATAACACCCCAAAACCTAATCGTAGAAACCTAATCCATAGAAACATCCTCACATTAAGAAAATAACACATTCACACACCATATACATAAGAATTTAAATAGTAAATTAAAAGGAAAAATTATAATAATCACATGTTGAAACATTTAGGATAGGCAAGACTATTGAAATTTGAGGGAAAGTTGAATTTTTAAAGTGATGTATGAAGTGGGATCCATATATATAGTTGTTACACAGCTTTGTGAATTCCACCTTAATGGGATGTCACATATCAATCGACCTGATTGACAAAAGACCGAAGACTGAGCGACGTTGGCTTGTCTTACTGTGGGCCACACCATTTTAGCCCACTGGCATATTAAATGGGACTGTGTCTTACCTACTGCATGAGTGACATCGCATATAAATCATTTTTTGCCACATTTGACCGACATATTACTGACGCCACCCATGGATATATTGGGCCACAACAATTCAACCCACTAGCAAATCAACTGAGCCTGCGTTTGACCAAAATGAACATAACTAACCTTAATTATTAAGCAATTAATTAGACATTAGTAGAACATATTGTAAATGTCCATGAACTTCATTAACATCCAGTTCGATAAGAATCAATTTCAACACAACGGATGAACTTTTCTATTTTTACAATTAGGTCCCTCCAAAATGGTGGGGACAAATACAAAATTGGAGATAGCCAATAATCTAATTCACATTGTAATAGTAATGTTGTTTCGACTTATGCATCAGGATCACCAGAGTTTTCTTCCCTTATTTTTATTAATAACATGACTATGGACGTTATTAATTTGAAAGATAAATTCCACCACACGATATCATAAAAAATTACGCATTCTATATATTTTAAAATTTAAAAGATACTAAAAATTCAACCGCTAATTTTTTTAAAGTCCTAATACAGGGCCTAGAGTTAATTGTATATGATTACTTACTAGTAGGCAAGGGCTAATTGGAAGATTTTGTGGAAATCTTAGTGGGTTCATGCCAATTTCTTTATCATTATCGGGGACAATTAGGGCCTGTTTGGCAGGGCTTATAAGCTGTTGTGCTTATAAGCCCAGCCACTTTTTGTGTTTGGTAACTTATAATTTAGGTGCTTTTTAAAAAAGCAGAAGCTGTATTTCAAGCAAAAGCAGAAGCTGGGGTAGACCAACTTCTAAAAAAAGCCAAGAATATTTTTTTTCATTATTCCGTAAAACACCCTCACGTCTTCTCCACTTCCTCCACGACAGACCCATCTCGACTTCTCTACTTTGTTCATCAATCTGCTTCCTCTGTCCGTCCTCGTCTCTTTCTCCGCCGTCCTTTGTAGCATCTCGTTCAAGATCCTGTTCAAGATCAGCATCTCCAAGATCTCCCCCTAGGTCAAGGGCGAAGTCTCTGTCAAGGTAGAGGATTTGATCTTATTTATTTATTCTTTTACTGTTTGTAATTTGTCATGTTTTACTGGGTTTTGGACGTGGCCATGGTTTGGCATTCCTTGTGCTTGTGTGGTAGATCGATTTGCAGCTTGTTATGAAACATAGAGCAATTATCTGCAGCTTGTTATGAAACACAGGAAAAGATGGGATACTTATCAACTGTTTCTATGCTAATGGTGTCCAGCTTTAGTGTCTGACTTCAACTAAGGCTTTCATGCCATTTTATTGATAGCTAATGGTTTCTCTCCAATATGGGTTGGTTAGTTGTTGAAAGCATTTCTATTTTGTCTGCATTTGTGTTCTGGTGCCTTTGGTGGAGGTCAATTACCAACAAATTTAAACCTCCCAATTTGGCTGGAAATAAGTTAGATGATTTCCTGTTCTTTGAGTGTTTAACATACAATTCTCTCATGTGTATTTGTTTTATTTCGGGGTAGATATGTGGATTGGATTTAGATTGGGCTTGGATACCTTGTCCTGACTGAAGTTCATGAAATTTTGAATACATATTGGCACTTCTACAACTGATTTGCTTCTCTCTTCCTCTACTCTTCACTAGCCAGTATGTTCTAACTTTATATTGTTAATTCCTTCCCCCTGAACTCTACCCCTGGCTGATATGAAGAGTGAGAGCGATAGAGGTCTGAATATAGGTAAGTAGGAAGGGGGGAGGAAAAGCTGCAAGGAATTGAGCTTAGTGGTTTATCTGGATTGACCTAGGCTTAGATAAACTTGGGAAGTGACATGTGGGAGACTGACGCGCTGCTAAATTATCTAATATGCTGGAAATATAATCAGCTAAGTGAAGGGAG
>JAULKK010003900.1:0-10482 GCA_032355705.1 Rubia peregrina
CCGATACCCGAAGACAAAACAATTTTCCGAATTATACCGAACCGATTGGGTCTCACCCGTACCCGACCGAAGAGACCTGTTTGCCAGGTCTAGCATCCTTGCATAGTCTAACCTTTCTTTCTCTTGAGTGGCCCTATCCAAGTCTATAGATTTACCAATCGAACTAACCATCTTGCTGATAATCTTCGGCTGCCAGTATCTTAGTGGAAGATTTGGTAGCTGAATCCATACAAGAACGGTTTCTGGCTCCTCAATCTCCCTACTCTTATCCAATTCTTTCAACTGTACTAGTTTACCATCAAAGAAATCAACCCCTCTTTCGAGTGCAACTTCTTTATCTTCTCTATTTTGAAATTTGACAATGAATACACATGTATGTAAGAGCCAAACCTTAGTAATTTTCTTTCCCCAATTTCAAAAGAAAAAGCACCTTGTTACTCTTTAAGGTGGATTACTCCACAGTACTCTACACATTATAGTCATTTCCCACTGCTTCAAACTCTCTTGAACATTATTCGTAGTAATTTCTCCCATTACAAGTCCTTCAATTTCAACTGGCTGATAGTATTGTACCTCTCCCAATTCAATTTTCAAAACTGAGCTCCAGGTTTTGATCTCTTTTACTTCCTCTTCCTCTTGCATACTCCAATCAAGTCTCCTTCCCAACTTCGAGATAATCCCACATGAGATCTTCTTTTCTTCCTTTCTAATAAACTCCATATTTGGTGTTTCTGCTTAAATTAGCTTATCCTCTACTCCTTTTTGTGTTGATGAAGTATCTTGAACATCCTCTAGCACATCATCCAATACACCTTTCATCCCAACTTCTCCATTCCTCCCTTCTATAAATCGATATCTTTTTCCACAGCTTTCCCTGATCCCACCTCTTTTGGAATTATTTTATTATTTGTGGTTTCCCTCTATTCTTCTTACTCGATCTCCCCATTAGGATGGCAAATTCCAGATCGAATTACCAGATCAAAGTATTGGAATAGATGAAAAAACATACAGTAAAAGTATAATCTCCTCTAGTGTACGAAGAGAAAGAGAATCCGGTTAACCTTTGTTACTTCTCCTTGTGTTTTCAATGTTATTATTCGATGTTCAACTATTTTATTTAATGTTCAATTTAGCACTTTACTTTTATATTTAACTATTTTATTTGTTGTGTATTTATAGTATTTTAATTTTGTGTTTAACTATTTTATTTTGATGTATATAATTTGTATTTTAATTTTATGTTTAATTTATGTTTAATTTGCATTAAAATTAATTTTATTTTAGTATTTTATTTCATATTTAACTATTTAAATTTTATGCTTTGTCAGCATTTTAATTTTAATGTTTACCACTTTTAATTTGATTTTTTATCAACTTCACTTGATTTTAACTATTTTAATTTAATGTATTATTATTTAGATTTAATTTTTAGGGATAAAATCCAAAAAGGAATAGCAAGTCTAAAAACCATGCCATCTTAAACAAGATTGACCCGCTTTAAACTGGTTTTGTTCTGTTTCAATTTGATTTAGACGTCTGATTCGCTGGACAGTTTCTACCTCCATTCGTCGTACAGTTTAGACATTCGTTTTACTGGACGGTTGCATCGAATTACAATCTCCGACGACATTTCTCCACTAGGTTTCGAATTAGATTAATTGATTCGAATAAAACCCATCGACTTTAAGCCCACCGAAAATTGAACTGCAATCGGACGATGATGCCAGCAATCCTGTTGGTTAAACGGGCCTAAACCATCTAAACCTGCTCGGTCTTGTCGAATCACGATTTCACCATCATACTTGCTTGATTCTATATTATTACGATTTTGCCATCGAATCATAATCTCCGGAGTCTGCTCACACCTCTACAAAGAATTAACATCAGAATCTCCGGCGTCGCCAAACAATCGAGTATGCCTCGATGGTTGATAGTAGTTCTAAGAATATCAAGGAAATTGCAACATGTGTTTCTATTTTCAGCTTTAGTGAGGATGACGACGATTACAAAATCGAACAATCCTAGATGTTTTGGTAGTAGATGTCATTGGATCAGATGAATAGCTTGGTTAGTTGCACAATTATTCCGACATAGTAGTTATGGAAAATATTTTTTGTCCAATGACTAATATATTAGCCGTATCAAACTCTTTGCATAGCTATTTTTCTGGATCAGAAATTACTTATATATTTTTTTAATATAAAAAGTGGTGATCCGACCAACATTTTATAAATTAAGTGCATATATAAACTTGAATTCTTGTTTATGTTCAAGTGACTAGGCCCACTTCTGGGTAAAATTATCCAAAATTATATTGAAAATAGTTTAGGAGTATTTTGATCATTTCCATTATGGTCAAAACTCATTTGATCGGTCAACGTCAATCTTCAACATCAAGGCTACAAGTTTTTGAGTCACTGTTGGTCAAAAGTTAAATTTGTACTTTCAAAAAAAATTATAATTATATTTGCATTAATAAAAAAATTATGGGGTATGAAAGTATTTTGCTCATATTTAAAAGCTCACAAATAGGGATGACAGTGGGGTGGATTTTGGTGGAGGTCCACCCCGCATCCCCCCAAATGGGGTGGGTATGGATGTAGATTTTGTGGGATGGGCGGGTATGGGTATGAAAATTGATACCCGTCATGGGTAGTGGATCAGGCATGGACATTAGTTCATACCCGCCCCACTATATACCTGTTGTGTATATACTAATTTATTATATCATAAACTATTATTTATCCATAATGCACATGTTTTACTTATAATATTTTTATGTAAATATTATTAGCTTTTTAATATTAAAATTATCAAATTTAATTAAAGTTTATGTGTTTTTTGGAGATATAAATGGAGTGAGTAAAATGGATTTGAAGTGGCTATGGAGACCCAAGTGGGTGATGGGGCGGGGGTGGATATTAGACAATACCCAATGGGGCGGGGGTGAATTTTAATATTGTACCCGTCATGGGTAATGAGGAGGGTACAAGTATGAAAATTTTAGGTGGTCATGGGTATGGATGTACCATAATCCGTACCCGTCCCGCCCCATTGTCATCCCTACTCACAAACATTACTTTACTCTGTCGTTAGAAAATGGGCAAAATGCATGCATACCCCCCCCCAGTTCTTGTGTTTGTGCAGATATACCCCCAAATTTTTTTTGAAGTGCACTCGTAGTCCAGATTAGTTGTGCCTTAATAACTCATACATCTCATGCCCGAATCCGGTCAGTTACCGGCCTGAAATGACCGATATGCTCTTTGGGCCAAACTCTAAAACCGAATGGACAAGTTTTCCCTTAAGTCCAACCATCTATGTCGCTCCGCCACCACCTTTGCCACCGCACCACCACCTACGTAACCAATCCGCCACCTCCACCCCCACCCCCACCGCCAATTTGCCACCTCCGCCCTCACCTCTACCGCTCTACCACCGCTTCCTTCACTTTTCCCACCTCGCCACTACCACCGCCACCCCAATCCTTACCACCGGAAACTCACCACCACCACCGCCTCCAATTCACCACATACCCACCACCACGACCCTGTCAAAATCCACCACCCCGTCCTGCCCTTACCGTCAAAACCCCCCACATCCCAACCCATCAAATTGGCTCACCACTGCCGATGCAAACAACAACAACCCACCACTATCGCGACAGTACTCTGCCACCGTCGCGACACCACACGTTCCCTCATCCGTAACAAAAACCAGAAACTCATACCCTACCCGTAGCCCCAAAATCCTAGCACCCCCACCACAACCCTTGACCTGCACACACTGCCACCTCTCACATTCTATCGCCATTTTTCATACCAATATGCCTTCGCCGTGATGCCTCCTTGCCACACCCTCATCGTAACCACAAAACCCTAGCACCCCCATTGCAACTCCCTACCCAAACTTCTCATCACGCCACCCACCACCACAAAACCAGCGCCACGACTCGTCCATCCATGCACCCAAGCTTCGACGAATCCAAACTCACCTGACTTGTTTGTCATCGACCCGACCTCTCCCAGTTTCGAGTCGGTTGAATCAAGCCTTTGAAATGAAGATGAGGAAATCGATGAGGGAATCGGCAGTGGTTGGGATGAGGTTGGAGTTGAGAATGAAAATGAGGGTTTTATTTTTGAAAGGGCAAAACGATCATTTTCTTCAAATCCAGCAATGATCATAGTTGACAAGTTTTTCAGATAACACCAGGGTACAAATGCACTTTTAAAAAATTAGAGGGTATATGCGCACAAACTAAGAAACTAAGGGTATAAATGCATATATATTTTTCAAAAAAGAATGGAAAAAACAGCGAGAGATAACGTGCTTTTTCAAAACAAATTCTTCCACCGACGCAAAATTCCCTAATTGCATAAATGTTCATTGAATTAACGATGTCCTTCTCTCAAATTCTTTCACCGACGCAAAATTCACTTCTTGCATAAATGTTCATTGAATTAACGATGCCCTTCTCTTTCTGAGTTTGGTAAACATACACCAACTCCATAGGTCCATATCATTATTGGCGGAATCCATAGTATTGTCCTACTGTATAAGATATAGTTCGTCCCGTTCAAATTGCACATTTGTATTTTAGATAATATTCTCTATTCAAATTAAATACTCATATTTAAATAGACATATGAACAATAATATTATCATGTATAATATTGTTGAATTTTTCGTAACAAGTAGTTTCTAAATATCAACTTTTTATTTGTCGTTATTATACGTAGATCAATATATTAACGGTTAAATATATTGAATAAACAGCGTGATAATGATGATCGTGCAATTTGATATGGGACGGAGGGCGTAGTTAAAATGCAGAATCAAAAAGTATGGCTTTGACATAGGACATATGTGCAGAGTTGTGAATCTCTAACCCGAACCGAGAACTCAATCCATACCGACACGATCGAATCAACCCAAAATTCGATTTGATCCGAGAAATATTGACCCAAACCCGACCTGACACGATCACACTCAACTCGAAACCCGATTTTGACCCGAGAAATATTGATATGTACCCGAATTTGACACGACCCAATTTAACCTGAAACCCGAATATAACCCAATAATCTGGACCCAAACCCGACCTAAACACGAACCCAGGATCAACCTAAACCCGATCCAACCCGAACCTGATTCAACCCGAAACTAATACCCAATAAATCAACTATATAACTTTATGTGTAATCAACCCAAAACAGATATAGTTATAAAAAGTCAATTAACATTTAATATGGAACTAAGTCAACTTGGTTATGAGTCAAACTAATAAATTCTTTAGACATACTTATTAGAATAAAGTGAATTTTTTTTATATATTACGAGTTTATAGATATGAGTACTAGTACGTAAAGTCAACTCATAACAAATCTGAATGCACAAAGTTAAGTTAAATTGCACACGACTAAATTTATAAATCTAATGAATAATAGTCAGATAAAGAGAGATGTCTAATTAAAATTATGATTTTGAATTAGTAATTATAGAGAATCTACTAAATATTAATTTCAAAAATCAATTTGAAAATTATTGTAAAAATACTATTTAATAAATTATTACAAATTCTTGTTATAGTTCAAGTAACTGTTAGATGAGGGTATTTTGTAATTAGTGGGACTAATAAGAAATTTTGATATTTAATTTTATTTAGTGAGATATATATATATATATATAATTATGATAACCTTTAAAATGAGCTCAACATACAAATAATTATTTTTTAAAATAATTTAATAAAATATTGTAAAAATAATCATTTTTATTTTATTTAATATGTAATGATTTCTATCACTACTCATATAGTTTTCCTTAAAATGACTAAACTTCAAAATTTTAAATAAAATTATTTATTTTCAATCTAAATATAAAACACAAAAAGTACATAAAAGTAATCCTAATTTTTAAATTAATAATACCTAGCACCGTGCAGAGGAACTCCAGTAGTTTTTTATTTAAAAACTTAGAATCAAAATATTTATTACAGTACAAAAATGCACTAATTTTTTTAAAAAGTGAATTGAATTCAATGAATAGTTAACACTGATATTCAACTAAGATAGTAGGCACAAAAGTGCTTCTAACATATTTATGGAAAATTACGCTATGGCCCAAAAAAATTTGACATTATCCTTCTCTCCAAAATACACATTTTTTTGTTATTCTTGCATAAATATAGAAATAGAAAACAAATGTTTTTTGGTGAAATGTTGGAAAGCGTTAGGATGTGTTCTAGAGTAAGTTAAAGTTGATTACTTAAAAGTAAGAAATCGAAATCGAAAAGGATTACGGATATGTTCTTGTGCCCAATTATTGATAAATATTTCATTACGGACTTGAAAAATACAATGGGGTGTATAGGGTATCGTCACGTTCAGATAGATTTCAATTTGGAGTTACAAGTAAAGTTTTTGTTTTTTGCTCTTAGATCCCTCCAAGAAAATTGGAATTGTCAAATCACAAAATTGGAGATACCAAACTGCAATTGAATAATGTACGATTACGATTTGGGCATGGATGAGTGAACATAAGGGCCTTGGAAGTCAACATTGAATACTTCCACATAGTCTTGAAAAATAACAATGTGATCCAAAATTGTGTTACCTCATTATCCGTTGCTCCAAAAACTTTATTTTTTTTATTTTTACCTAAATATATAAATATTAAATAATATATTTTTGGTGAAATATTGGAATGTGCTAATACATGTTCTAGAGTAGTTTAAAGTTGATTACTTCGAAGTAAGAAACGGAAATCGAAAATGATTACGCATATGTTACTATGCTCGATTGTTGATAAATATTTTATTACTACTGGGAAAATACAGTGGGGGTGTATAGAGTAGCATCACTTTTGAGCGGATTTCAATTTGGAGTTATAAGTAAAAAAATTACTTTTTGCACTTAGGTCCCTCTAAGAAAGTTGGAGTTGCCGAATCATGAAATTGGCTACACCAAAGTGAAATTCAACAATATATGATTGCGACTTTGAAATTTGGGCATGTATGGGCGAACAGAAGAGTTTCGAAAGTCAACATGTATTACTTTTGCGCAGGTTTGGAAAATTACAATGTGACCAAAAATTGTGTTACCACATTATCTATCGCTAAAAAATACATGATTTTTGTTATTGTTGTAAAAAATATAATAATATTAAATAAATCAACTTTTTGGTGAAATATTGGAAAGAGCTAGTAGATGTTCTAGAGTAACTCATACTGTAAACCCATTTTTCAAAACTTTTTTCCTATTCTAACTCGTAAATGTTGAAAAAAATTTCAATGTATCGAGCACTGGTACGACTACCGGTGCCATTGATCAACATATTAGTACCTATACAATTATAATGCAGCTGCGTGGGGCTGCTTCAAAGTTTTTTAAAACTTTTTAAATTAAATGCAATACTAGCACCGGTATAGGTGCTAGATATTTTGGCACGACAATTTAGTTGCAAAAATTACAATTTCGGTCCTCGACACCAGCATTAGCACTAGTATATGTCATTCAGCAAAAATCGGTGCTGAAAAATATTAAATTCAGACATTTTTTCTTGATATGCACCGGTATCTAGCACCGGTATTCAGTGAACCAGTGCTAGATTTATTCATAGGCACCGGTATTTTATTTCATTTACCAGATTGTCGGTGCCTATGAAATTCCTAGCACCGATATTGCTCTCCCAACAATAACATACTGTGTTTATATACCTGTTTTCTAGTAATGTGTGTCTAAAAGTTACAAATTATAACGAAACAAAACCTGATAATAGCGCAGTTGTAACAATAATATTATTGAAACATAACTTAAATCAACCCAAATTTAATTGGGTGACATAATAACCCTATCTAAAGTGAACTAAACTGAAATATATCAGAATCCAATATGAAACATTAAAATGATAAATGACATGATCAGACCCGAAAATATTCTAACGCGAACCAACCTAACCCAAGTATAAAAATTACACGATAGTAACCCTACCCGATATTCACTCGACCCTACCCGAGGAAAATAACTGACACTATTAGGATAGACAAGAATCAAGAAGATATGATTTGATTACTCTTCCATATATAGATAGGTTTTAGAGTCATAGTAGAACTCTTCATTTCATACCTTGTACTCTATTTAAACCTATTCTTGATATGAATAAGATCATTGAGAATTCACTAAAACATGGTATCAGAGCATTAACCGATCCTGAGATTTTTCACAGCACCTTGGCTGCTCCCTTCTCCCTCAAATTTCTTTCCCCCTTTGCTCAGCATTATTGCGCAGTATTGCTCTCTTCTCCATCAAAATCCAGTGCTTTGCTTTCTTCCCTTGTGTTTGTCCTCTTTCACAAATACAACACCAATACCTCATTTCCCCCCTTTTATTTGGCATCAGTAACAATCTGCAACCAAAAAGAAGACCCTGTGTGCTGCATTTTTTCCCCGTTCGGTTCCTTCTTTTGTCCGCAACTATCAATGGCATCAAACGATCGAAAACTCCCGTACAATACGATGATTCATATGCTCAGTATTAAGCTCTCATCCGATAACTTCATGCTTTGGAAAACTCAGGTTGAACATGTCCTTGGTTCACAAGACTTACTCAGATTTCTCGACTGATCAAATACTTGTCCGAATCTTCCCATCTGAGGGTCTTCTTCCTTCGCTGCCGTAGTTACTCTTTCTCCAGCTAAACAGAAAGAAGTAGATGCTTCCATAACTGCTCACGCTGATTGGGTTGCCGAGGATAAAGCTTTTGTAGCCTTCTCTTCTCATCTCTCTCGCCGGAAGCCATGACTGAGGTGGTTGGATGCAAGACTTCTCGACAAATATGGGACACCCTCTGTGCAGTTTATCAAAACAGGAGCCAATCCAGCATCATGAACCTTCGCGTTCAGGTGCTCACCATTCGTCGAATAGGTACCGTGCACAAATTGCATCTCCGATTTAAGGCAATTTTTGACAAACTGACTGCGATGGGTTCCCCTGCCAACAATGCCGATCAGGTCTTGTTGTTTCTACAAGCACTTGGTACTGAATTCAAGGAGTTTAGCGTGCCGTTACTAAATTGACTCCCTTTACTGGAATATGTCGACATCGTGGCTCAAGCTGAGAACTACGAAATAATTTTGTGCAACCTGGACGGTTTTGGGATTCAGAATTTTTCTCAGCTTCACCCTGCAGCGTTCGCTCTGTCAATTCGTGAAGGAGCCGGCCGCGCGTGGGATCACGCATCGGCGAGTGACAGCCGCATGTGGGTCCACATGCAGACAGGTGATGGTGGCGCATCTGGTCCATGCGCCGCCCGTGGTGGACGTTCTGCTGGTCGACGTGGTGGACGTAGATTTTGGCGTGATTCCAGCAGTTTTCGTGGTCGTGGTGATATTGTCCAGTGCCAGTTGTGCGGACGAAATAAACATTCGGCCTCTTCATGCTATCGTTGGGTCTTCTCTCCTCGTCGCCCTGACTTTGATCACCTTGCAGAATCTTTCCGGTCTCTATAGTTGGAGTCGTCCTCTCGCACGTCTGACTGGTATATTGATTATAGCGCCACCAGTCATATGAGTTCCACCGCCTCTTCATTGGAGAGTGTTACTCTATATACCGGTAACTCTTGTGTTTCTGTTGGTAATGGTGATCGTATTGCTACTTCTCATATTGGTGATTCCCAAATTACGCCTAGTTTACGCTTGTCTGACGTATTGGTTGTTCCAAACATTACTAAAAATTTAGTTTCTATAAGTAAATTGACTTGTGATTTGGGTGTTCTAATTTCCTTTGATGATCAATCCTTTATCATTCTGTTTAAAGTCACCAAGAAAATCGTGGGCAGAGGTCTTAATGAGGATGGTTTGTACGTGTTGGATCGAGGAGAAGCTACACTGGTGTCCTTCATCCAAAATATAAAAAAAAGGTGGGCGTCATTTGAGCTCTGGCATGCTCGATTGGGTTATGTACCCCACAGTGTTATTTCCAATTTGAGTAGTTCTGGATTTTTATCTGTTTCATCTTTACTGCCTGCATCTCATACCTACGCCCCTTGTGTTATGGCAAAAGATCACATGCAGGCCTTTGTTGAAAACCCTAAACGTGCCATGCATGTTCTTGATTTGGTTCATTGTGACTTGTGGGGTCCTGCCCCAATTTTATCTGGAAATGGTTTTGCGTATTATGCCATTTTTATTGATGATTTTGCAAGATTCTTCTGGTTTTATCCTCTTCGTCGAAAGTCCGACTTTGTTGATGTGTGCATGCAGTTTGAGGCCTTCGTTGAAAATCAATTTTCCTCTCGTATTAAGATTTTTCAGAGTGACGGTGGCACTGAATTTCTTAATACTCGCCTTCGGACACATTTTGTTGCTAAAGACATTCACCATCAGATCTCCTGCCTTTACATGCCGAAACAAAATGGCCGTGTTGAACGCAAACATCGTCACATTGTGGATATAGCACTAACGATGCTCTTTCAGTCCTATTTC
>JAULKK010003919.1:0-10482 GCA_032355705.1 Rubia peregrina
TATTTGATAGCATGTTAGTTAATTTAATGCCAATAGAACCAATCATCCGTAATTGTGATTTAAGTTCAATCAATGGTAGAGAACAACAGTCTTAATTTTTAAATCTTGCGTCAGAGTTTGTTGGTTATGAATTGGATCTTTCTCATTCTTAATGTTGTTAGCATATTAATTCTATAGAGCGTCTCTTAGGTTATATGTTGGTTAGATAAATAGTTGGTGAGACGTCTTCCTGATTATTGACAAGGTAAACAAAGATGGGTTGTTTGCAACTATAACCAGTTTGTTTGCATTCATTTAAAGTCATCTTTAAATCAAGGATCGAGATAGAAAACCAGTACAAAATTGATCGAAACCAAAATTTTCTCATCATAGTTGAATCTTTTTGCAATCTGTAACAATTTCTCATTCTCGTTTTTACTCAATTTTTGGTTTTTCTAATTCACTACCCTCATCTGGTTACATTGGTTACGAATCTGCAGATTAAAGATTAAGGAAAAAGTCTCGCCAATCTCTTGGGAAACAAACTTGCTTGTAGCTATACTGGCCGGTATGCCCATACCGACCGCAGAATCCTGAACTGAAAATTTAGCTTAGAGCTCTATTTATGTTTGTGTAAAACGACATACCAAATTTTGGTGCTGCTGCCAGGGATTGGTTTTAAGCAGTATTTTTTCTTTTAATTCTTTAATTTGTTCTCATTTTTGTATATTTTATGCCTCGTTCTTCTCGTACGGGATAATTAATCTTTACTCTAGAGATTGAGAAACTTGCACGAAGTCTAACGAACCAGAGAAAATCCTTGAAATGACTTTCCTCGTCTGAGTCAACAGCCAACGAAACTCATTTCAACATGGTTGACGAAGAGAGACGTGAGGAGGAACCACCAGCTTAGTGAATCAAAGACATGGGACGTTACAAACATAATCATCCATTGCGCTTTGTCCTTCTAGACATCAACCGCAACTCCGAGGTTAAACCAGGTTTCATACAAGTATTACCTAAATTTGGCGATATGCTAGGTGAGAGTACCCATACCCATCTTGATGAATTTGACCTCGTATGTGCAAATCTTCGACCACGAGGTTTTTCGAGGGATCATATTAAACTAACCGCAAGAAGAAGAGTTCGGAACCCGAGAAATCTCCTACTCCCAAACCTGAATCTGAAAGTGACCCAGAAGATGCAGCTAAAACTTCACAGCTCGGAGATTCGGCTTCACCACTTCAGCCCTTATCGGACGCTGAAAAAGCGTCGTAGGTACACTCTTTTTTACAATAGACCTCTTGTGGAATGACATGAATTTGACTGGCGCACTTTGCGTGGTTTAGAGGTTAAAAATGAAATTGAAGCTTTATTTTCTCACATTGGTTGGGGTGCATTGTTGTGTTTTAATCAACTAGTATGTTGAAACTAGTGCTTAGAATATTATAGCTCATTTGTGTGTAAGGATTTGATGAAAAATGTGGATGTATTTTGTCCCAAACTGAGGTGTCTTTGGTGTACAAGATGTGGAGTGAACGTAAAGTAAACTTTGGTTATTGGTTCTTTAAATAGTTTAAATATAACTGCACTCACATGAAAGGGAAGTTAGCCCTAGGAGCGTTGATAACCAAACTTGCTAAACGTTTAGGAGTGTATAATGTGTCTAGTGATCTTTTTGCTTTGTAACCTAGTCTAATTGACATGTCTACTTTGGAAATAATGAAGTTGGTTTATCTTGACACCACATATGGAAAGTATAAGTTGTTTGAGCTGGGAGTTCTACTCCGAACAGATTTTCACTTCTTTTAAAGGTACTTCAGTTGCGACTAGGGTGCACAATGGACTTGGGGTAGCCACTCCTCAGTGGGCGGTAAAATTTTCCAATCAAATCATAGATCTCCAAGGGCAACAAAGAGAACTCCACGAACAACAAAAGTAATTCCAAGTGCAGTAGCAACTTCTTGTTGAAATGGTCCAAGGATTAGTGAAGAATTTTTCAGCCCAAAGTAGTCAGAATGCCCATACAGACCGGGATTCACCGTTTGACCCCAAGGCTAAATAGCCGCCCAGGGAGCATTTTATTTTCCTTCTTTTCATTTGTTTTTAGTTGCACTTTAGTACATTTGTAGAGTACTTGCATAACATCATATTTTCTAATTCATTTGCTTATGTTATCTATTTCTCAAACAATGATGACATTGTGTTTTCTAAGTGCAGGGTAGAGGGTTACATCATTACTTTGTTGTTTTTCATTATTGAAAAAAAAATCAGAAAACACAAAAATATTTTCAATTTTTTTCATCATTTGAATAAAAAAGGCAGCCTTGAATTGAAAATCTGAATGGTTAGAATTAAAATTTGGTTTGTAATAAGAATGAATGATTGTTTCCCTTTTGTGAAAAAAATCATGGATTCCTTGTATATGTTCTAGGATGACGAATGTGCAATAAGTCATTTTGCTCTAAAACTAGATATTTTGAGGATCAGAGCCTTAAAGAGCGAAAGCCGGAAAAAATATAGGCATATAAAAAATGATGATCATAAGTAGCTCTTTGTCTCTTTGTTGAGTGATCATATTTTGATATTCATTGCTTGGTTTATGCCATGATTTTGAGGCTGTTTTTGATACTTGAGTATGAAAACGATAGATGCATCTAGGAATGAGCCCCACTTAGCTTCTACTATATATTTGCGTCCTTACATTGATCCCCTAGTTTTCCCCGTCGAAGCCAGAAAACTCTTTCTTTGGTATTTTCAGTCACTAAATATTTAGCCAAGAGCCTTAGCCTTTTCTTAACCCTCTGAGAATGTGTAAGTACTTTATTATTGCTTGGAATATGAATTGGAATTGCATGATGGGTTAGATGTGGTTGAGATTTTTGTGCTAATACATGTTGAAGCATAGAGTGTTCTTGACTTACATTTATTGGGGAGGTATATATATAGTTTTGGCATGATATTATTGTTCTGGAATGCCCAGAAAATAATGTATAAGCTGCTTACTAGAAGAAAAAAAAGAAACAAAAAAAGAAACAAAAAATCCAGAAAAAGAAAAGAAAAAGAATCTGTCAGCAACATATTTGAGTTGTAAAATTTTGGAAGTAATATGAACATGGTTTAGTTCTTGGTGCTGATGTTTATACTTCGTTGCTTATCAATGTTGCATTTTCATTCGAAGTATGTACATAGATAAGTGTGAGGGTGATAATAAATTACTTGCATATTCTTGGATTTTAGCCTCGTATTCCCTTTATCCTACCTTTTTTACCCTAACCTTGTTACAACCTTGATAAAGTCCTCATTTATTTGTACTCAAGTGTTCAATTACTATGGCGGAGATAGTGGTATATGCAAACCTGTTGTGATGTGTATTGAATATGATTTGTATTGACCTGATTATGATTTTGAGAGATGTTGAGTGATCTTGGTGAGGCGGGATTTTATTGCATATCTCTGACTAGAATATGAGGATGATGTGATTTTATAAGCAAAGGGGAATGGTTTGTGGTATGATGGTTGATATTGTTTTGATTCTAATCGTGACTGTTTTTTATTTTAGGGGTGCTTAGTTTTTTTAGTCTCACGTTTACATTTATGTTTGCATTTGCATATACTCGGGGGCTAGCATAATCTAAGTGTGGGGTAGTTTGATTGGGCTGATTTCGCCATGTATTTTGGGTTGATATTGAGCTGAAATATTGTGTAAATTCTTGGATATTTATGTTATTTGGAATGCTATTACAGTTTAGAGATTTAGAGGCTGAATTGTCAAGTTTCTGTAGTTTGTGGTTGGTATAACCATACCGACCAGTATTCCAGAAACATGAAGGGAGTTGCATTTGTACTTGGAGATTGAAGAGAAGAAAAATATGGAGATGGAAGAGATTGACCGATGGATTATTTTGTTGGATTATGACAAGTCAAAATGCAATTGGAAAAGAATATGGATTGATTTGAAGACTCATAAATTGTAGGAGAAAATATTGGGTTTATCTCTTTTAATTCTAAATAGATAAGGAAAGACATATTTTATTCCTTATCTATCTCTTGGTTGTAGTAATTTTTCCATACATTAATTTTTGGTTTCATTCGTACGCAAGAAGATAGAAGCACATGCACGCAAACAGTCTCTCTACGCAGAAACAGTATTCACAATTTGGAGATTCTCAGTATTTTATTCAGACAATTTTCATCATTTATTTTTATGTTTTTTATCATTAATTCAATTATATTTTATAGCTAAATTCATCTTTTCTGGTAAAGATCAAGGAAGTTCCGGCGTCGATTCTCGTGTGATCTAATTAGTTTTATACTTTTATTGCATGCTTGCATCTGTTGTTCTTGATTATAATGTTTATGATTGCTTTCCTGATTATTGAGTAGTGGCCAATATTTGATAGCATGTTAGTCAATCTAATGCCAATTGAACCAATCATCTGTAATTGTGATTTAAGTTCAATCAGTGGTAGGGAGCAACAGTCTTAATTTAACAATCATGCATCAGAGTTTGTTGGTTATGAATTGGGTCCTTCTCGTTTTTAATGTTGCTAGCACATTAAATCTATAGAGCGTCTCTTAGGTTATATATTACTTAGAGAAATAGTTGGTGAGGCGTCCTCCTGATTATCGATAAGGTAAGGAAAGATTAGTTGTTTGCAACTATAACCAGTTTGTTTGCATTCATTTAAAGTCATCTTTGCATCAAGGATCGAGATAAAAAACCAGTACGGAACTGGAATTCTCTCATCATAGTTGAATCTTTTTTAAATCTGTAACAATTTCTCATTCTCATTCTTACTCAATTTTTGGTTTTTATTATTCACTACCCTCATCTGGTTACATTGATTACAAATTCGCAGATTAAAGATTAAGGAAAAGGTCTCGCCAATCTATTGGGAAACGAACTTGCTCACAGCTATACTGGTCGGTGAATCCTGAACTGAAAATTCAGCTTAGAGCTCAATTTTTTTGTGTAAAACAACACACCAAGGAGGTGCTGCTGTGCATACTTTGAGGTCAAAATTCTAGACTTTCTCTGCGTCTTTCACAACCGACACTGGTATTCAGTTTCCCAAACTGGACGTAAGAAGGATTTGTTGTTTCTGTAACGTGTTTTGTGTTTGAATATTAATGTACTTCGAAATTGGTAATTGACAGGTAGAGTGCTTAGTTCTGGGTGTTATCATTCTAGAGGGCCTTGGAAGCCTTCTCTCTGTCTTTCGCAGCTCTCTTAGAGATCTTCTTTTGGTTAGATTGAGCAGACTGGAGCTCTTATTTGGAGATCTACTTGGCCTTTGGCCTTTGAGAAGTTTGGAAAAGTGTAACAATCTGTTAGCTTAGATTGCATGCATTATTATGTCAGTTCCTTGTGAGAAGAATACAATTATTGGCTTTCTTTTTATGATTGTTCTTATGTTTTTGTTGCTCTAAATTGAGTAATGTATGCAGATAATTGCAAAACTCCGTATAAATTGAGTAATGTATGCAGATAATTGCAAAACTCCGTATGGAGAAGGAGAAGGGCTGGGTGCAGTGGTGGAATTGGGGGGGCGAGCCGGAGCGGCCACCCCCCCCCTCGACCTCCGGGGAATAAATGGGGTAGGTATAAGTGTTTTGTTCATCCGTCCTGGTAAAATTAATGTTGGAAGTACTAAATTCTACCCCACCCAGGAAAATATTGGAGGTGGTGATAATGGAACGACGTCGCCGCGTTGAAAAGTCGCCTGAAACTGGAAGTGGGTAGTGGCCGGACTCCAGAGCTGCTCTGCTCTGCCTTTGCATCACAAAACTAGGCCGAATAGGTTGAAGGAGAAGACAAAGAAAATGCTAAAATTTTGGCCAAATGAAAAAGGTAAGTTTTGGGTTGTTTTAAAACTAATAGCCCAATACAAATTATTAGAAGGCTGAAATTAATAGCCTTATAGCCCATTGCATTATTAATCTGAATTTACAATTCATATTAGGCATTTAGGTTACTGTTTTTCACTCCATTCAGCCTTCAACCGAACCGATGAGCAGGGAGGAGGCAGGAGCGACGGCGGCAACCGGTGACCGACCACTGGCTGAGCGTCTGAGGGCGGAGAACTGCTAGACGGGGCGGCGGAATTGCTCTGGACAGTGAGTATTCATTGATTTTCTTATCATTTTTCTGATTTTTCTTTAAACTCTAAGGCCAAAAAAGAGGTATTAAGAATGAGGTATTTTTTGTGTTTTTAATTCTTATGGTAATGGACATGGTGGGTTGATTTGATTAAGTGATGATTTTTATTTGTGTGTTGAATCTCACCTTGAATAAGTTTGTTTTAGGATTTTAGGGTTATTTTATAAATGTAAAAAGTTGATATTCATGTGTTGAAAACTGAAATTAGTTTATGAATTATGAGATTGGTTTATTTTTTAGTTTTGTTAATGGATTTTTTTTATTCGTTTGGTAAATTATGGATAAATTTTTAATCAGAAAAGATTCTGAGAAGAAAGATGAAGAAAGTAGTAGTAGTAGTAAGCGTTCTCGTGTTATGAACTAATTTTGTATTAAGACTACGTTATTAGTTAATATTAATTTTTGCAATATGACTTTTGAGACTAATTATATTGGTCTTGTTGGATGGGAAAAAATTGATGTAAAATCCGCCCCTCCTAAAATTTTGATTTAGTTTTGCCACTGGCTGAGTGAGGTAGTTGCTACAATGTGTTAGGATTTATCGAAGGGTGAGAAATGAGATACAATTATTGTTGGTTGTGGTGGAGCGATGACTGTGTCATCAAAATAGTAAAAAAAATTGAATGTTGTCATTCACAAGTGTTGCGTTCTCAAGTGTTGTGTGTATATTCAAACAAATAAATCGTTCCCCTTCGTCGAAGAAGCAAAAGAAGTGGTGGTTGTTTTTGTTTTTATTTTTTTGGTCTTTTAATTATGTTAGATAGATCATTATTGTTATTATTTTGGGAAAAATTGTGCTCCATGATTTCTAGAACACCAAATTCAAATATTTTATGCATTGTACGGGTGAATAATTAGAGCAAAATATCCACCTAAGAAAACAGCACATTACAACTTACAAAAACAACTAACCATGCATTCCATAGCAAAATATAAATGTATAGAGGAAAAGTGCTTCAACTATATCTTGTAAGTGCTTAACCTATAACTTATAGGTTCTTCACTTATAGCTTATAGGTGCTTCAAGTATAAATTGTAGATGTTTTACTTATAACTTTTAGGTGCATCACTTATAGTTTGTAGGTGGTTAAAGTACAACTTGTAGGTGCTTCCACCACAACTTGCAAGTGCTTCAATTGTAGCATGTCGACTATTATGACAAGGCAGCTAACAAACAAAGAATTAGAACAAGAACACAGAGAGTTTTACGTGGTTCACTAACAATGTGTTAGCTACGTCCACAAAACTGAAACAAATATCATTAACAGACACAGAAGGGAGATTTCTCAGACCAGAAGAGATGTCTTCAATCTCATACCCATTGCAAACAAATTCAGATGAGAGTTTATATAGATCTCTCAAACTACACAATCCTATACCAGGATGGAATAAGACTAGCCTAATCCTATTCCTAAACATAATTGAAATTACTTGATAATAAATCCAAAACAGAAAATGTTAGAGATTCAAGTCATATTCTAACAATCTCCACCTTGACTTGAATTCTCTCTCATGAAACAGATAATCCGTGGAAGATATCAGATGATACTAGATTCAACAAAACTTGCCAGGTGTATCCTGACACTCTCTGCCCCTGAATGGCCCTTAGGGATCAGATTAACATCTTAGAATATTTACCAAGTCCAGACAATCAGAAGGATTATCAGCACTACTGACTTTCTCAGATCAATCCTCTTCTAATCTTCAGATGGTTGCAACCGCATCAAAACTTGATAGTGTATAACCTTGTAGAGCATACAAGGTACCATGTTTTACACCTTTCAAAGCCACATTCAAACCCTTGCAAACATGCATAGCTCCATTTTCACCTTGAAAACTGAATCCCATACTATCTAGAAGACTCATAGACATACAATTTGTCATTGGCGGAACATGTCTAACTTTGTTCAAGGTGTTTTGAAGAGAAATCCCAACAATTCCTCCCTCGACTCAAAAAATCCCAAAAACATAACACAAATAAAATAAGATTCAATACAATTCAAGCAATTTTCCCCCTTGAATTGAATCTCCAAGAAATCGGATGAAGACAAACATATATCTCAGATGCAGATGCACTTTGTTGTTCCAGATGTACCGGGTGTACGGTGGTTGTGCCTTACGAAAACAGGTGCACGAAAGAAGAGCCAGACAGAAGTACCAAAGGTACCCATATACCACTAATCAGAACAAATCCAAACAAGAAAGGATATATCAAACATAACAGATTTCACCAAGTCCAACCAGGGAAGAACTTGTGACAGAATAGACAAATTTAAGCAAATTCAAACCATAAAGAATTTACCAGCGGAACAGATGAATGTTAACAAGTTCAACCAGGAAAGAATGTGTCACACACAGCAAGTTATGATTCCCACAGAGGCAACAAAACAAAAAACTTCTCCAAATTTGCCAACGGATCACTCAAGCTCGAATTTTTTTCTTCTTCATCGTCATTTTGCAACAGAAGTATCTGATCAACCTAAAACTCTGATACCAGTATGTTATGACAGGGCAGCTAACGAACAAAGTATTAAAAGAAGAAAACAGAGAGTTTTACGTGGTTCAGTAACAATGTGTTAGATACGCCCACAAAACATAAACAAATTTCATTAGCAGATACAAAAAGGAGATTTCTCAGACTAGAAGAGATGTCTTCAATCTCACACCCACTACAAACAAACTCAGATGCGAGTTTATATAGATCTCTCAAACTACACAATCCTAAACCAGGATGGAATAATACTAGCCTAATTCTATTCCTAAACATAATCAGAATTACTTGATAATAAATCCAAAATAGAAAAGGATTGAGATTCAAGTCATATTCTAACATAGACATTTTTTTATAACTTCTGTGAGTTACAAAAGCATGGAAATAGAATTGGTTCATGGTGCTTAAAGTACAACCGATAGGTGCTTCTGCCACAACTTGTAAGTGCTTCAAATATAGCACATATGTTCTTCTTTCTTAAAGTACAACTGGTAGGTGCTTCTACCACAATTTGTAAGTGTTTCAGGCCTAACTTATCAGTGCTTCTTTTATAATTTGGACGTACTACAAAAAATAACTTGGAATCAATACAAGTTTAAGGTGCTTAAAGAATAACATGTAGGTGATTCAACCACACCTTGGAAGTGCTTTAAGTGTAAAATATTGGCGCTTTCTTTATAACTTAGAAAAACTAAAAATGGAATTAATTAATATAGGTTCATGGTGCTTAAATAATTTTTTTGGTGCTTCAAGTGTATCATATAAGTGTTTTTGTAATAACTTGGACAAGCTATACAAAAACAACTTGGAATTAGTTCATATTCTTGAGTTTAAAGTAAAACTTGTAGGGTTTCTACAACAACTTTCAAGTGCTTCAACGATAACTTGTGCGTGCTACAAAAACATGAAAATAGGATAGGTTCATGGTACAACCGGTTGGTGCTTCTACCATAGCTTGTAAGTGCTTAAAATGTAGTCTAAATGTGCTTCTTTCTTAAAGCACCAAAAATAACATTTTCAAGCACCCACACTTTTAACTTAAAGCACCTATGTACATAAAAAGAAGCATCTGCGCTCAATGAATTTTTTAAAAAATAAGTAAACGTGCCTGAAATTCTTAAAGCACCAAAAATACAATTTTCAAGCACCCGCACCTTTAATTTAAAGCACATACACACGTAAATAGAAGCACCTACGCTCAATAAAATTTTAAAATAAAACAAACTTTCTAGAAATTCTTAAAGCACCAAAATTACCATTTTCAAGCACCCACACATTTAACTTAAAGCACACATGCACATAAATAGAAGTACCTACGCTCAATAAAACTTTTAAAAAACAAACAAACTTGCCCGACATTCTTAAAGAACCAAAAATACCATTTTCAAGCACTCACACTTTTATCTTGAAGCACCTATGCACATAAATATAAGCACATACGCTCAATAAAAAATTAGAAAAATGTGCATTTATGCCCTTTAGTTCCTTGTTTTGTGCACATATACTCTCCAATTTTTTGAAAGTGCATTTGTACCCCTAGTGACATTTTGAAAGTGCATTTGCACCCCTGGTGACATTTGGAAAATTGGTCAACTTTGGTCATTATCATACTCAAAGGAAATGATTGTTTTGCCCCTAAAAATAACCATAAATTAGAAACCAATTTTAGATTTTCGCCCCATATCTTGAATCCGTTCGAGTAATCCACCCCTGATGAGGGAAATTCTCTTGAATCAGGGTTGGAAACAGGAATTAAATCTCACCCGCCCATGTCGCGGATGAAGATTTTTGAATCCTAGTCCAGATCACAATGTTTTTTAACTAAAAATTTTGACAAGGCATTTTTATA
>JAULKK010003929.1:0-10481 GCA_032355705.1 Rubia peregrina
TAGGTAAGAATTGAAGTGTGTCAATTTCTGTGGGACGAACGAAAATAGAAAATGTCTCAATTTCTTTGGAACGGTGGGAGTAGTATTGAAGCTCAACCGTTTCCCCCTTCTCAATTCAGATATGGTTAGGATATTACTAATCTATAAACACAGAAGATTACGAACGCTTAAAATTGTAACTCATATGAGATATGCTCCCTCCGTTCATCTAGGCATTCACTTTTAGATACTCCCCCACGTTAAACTGCACACTTCACTTTGTGTTACTATTCACTGTTCAACTTTGATCACATATTATTGTATGTGATATTGTTGGATTCGTCATAACAAGTAGTTTCTCGAAAGTAATATTTTGTTTGCCGTTATTATACGTAGTTAAATATATTAACGGTTAGACAAATTTCTTGATGAGCGTGAAAAAGATTCCGTGCAATTTAACCTGGGACGGAGGGAGTACATAGTTTTAGAAGATGTCAATTGTGCTGTGTAAATTGATTTGAAAGTTGAAAAAGTAAATTGAATGGCTGAGAAAACCTTAAATATACCATAATTGGAAAGTGTCAAAAAATGAAGTTCCCAAAATGGTACGTATGCCAATAAATGTTGAAAGGAAGGAGTAATCTCTTCCATAATTGAAGTCCACATGGCAAGCTCGGAAATACGTACTCCCTCAGGTTCTTTGGCATCGACTCATTTTACTTTTGACACTTGAATTTAGGAAAAATACATTTTGGTGTGTGAAGTGAAAGGTTGGTTAACGTAATGATGATTCGAAAAAGTAGAGTAGGTTTTTAAAAAATAATGTAAAGTTTAAAGGTAATCTAAAATATTAAGTCGAGGGTATTATTAGTTTTTCAATTTTTGCCCCTCTCCAAATTAGGAAACATTGTAAGAGCTAATGTTAAAAAATCTACTACCAATATAAAAAGTAAGCCAATGTTAGTGAATCGGGGGGAGTGAGATTTTACAATAAGAAAACTGTAGATATAATCATCAATTTTTTTAACATGATAAAATTATGATCTTTCTAAAATGTTGGTCTAAAAAAGCATTCATTTTATATGAAATACTAAAATGTCCATCTAATAAAAAATAGAAAAATAAGTGAAATGCAAAATATTCATTTTCCTAATCCCAAAATTTCTAAATCAGATTTACTGTCTTCGAACTCGACGTCATTCCCCTAAACCCCCATTCTATTTTCCTCTTCGAGAGGATGAACTCGTAGTGACAACGTCGAACAGGTCGGTTCCAAAGATGTCGACCACCGGTGCTAGGTTGAGAGTAATCTCACATTGGCTAGAGTCGGGTGGCACACTAAAATTTCAACCTATCTCGATTCGATATTCATCCTACATTCTTCCGCATTGCGGAAAGCCAAAAATCTCTAGAATGTTAACAAAATATCCGTTGATCTGGCGGTGGAAGCGACGTTGGAGGAGAATTAAGAGAGTGGATCTAAACGCCTCTGCCAGTGGCAAAGATTGCAAGGACCGTGAGAGGATGATAACCTCCATGACAGAGAACTAGGATGATATACGCCGGAGGAGGATTCAGAATGGGAGAATCTAATCGTCTCTATCGGTGGTCAAGATTGTAGTTATGAAGCTCGATGATAGGACCCTAAGCTCCTAGATGAGTACAACAACGTCAATTCAGAGGTAGGAGTCACCGGGAAGCCATTTTAATCAAATGGTGCTTGGTTAAGGATGGTATGTGTTGCAAGGTTTTGTGTTTTAACAAAATTGTTATCCCAAGATCAAGATGCGAGCACATATGTTATCTGTTATGGAACTAATTGTTTGACGAAAAATCACGGAGGTACCAAGCGCAAAATCAATGTAGAAGAGAAATCTAATGAGGGTCCTCTTAAGTTGATAAAACTACAGGACAACGTGACTATTTTGACTGCCAAGACTTCCCGTTGTTTAACTATGGCTTATGGTTATGCGCAAGAGGTATGTTGGTTTCCTAAACAACTGTTTTGGTGTTTGAATCCTATAATATTAACTTTAGTGTAATTTTTTTTAGGTTGGTGAGGCTTTAACTAGAGTCACTCATCTTGTCGTTAAGTGTGGCGGAAAAGTGAAAAATTTAAAAGGCAACTGGGATTGATAGATTTTCTAAGCACAACATTCAACAATGGATCAAGAGATGAGATAGGTAGGTTGCATGCAATTTATAGGGAGAATGATAGAATTATTGTATCCCTACGTGAGAAGCTTAGAGCTCTAAAAGAAAGTGGTCATGCTTATCCAGGCTATCCATTTGTACTGGTTAACAAACATATGGGTGTTTCATATTTTCACCGTTTATTCGGAGATATGTATATTAAAATGGTTGAGGTTGGGCGACGTGAGGCTTTGCTCCAGCTTCGTGAGCAAAACCCTGAGTTAGAGGTCACTAGTTTGAGTAATGTGCATGTTTTGAAAGAGGTGTATAGGGCTATTTTTGATGATGGGTTTCTCCAAATTTTGTGGGTCGGGGTTGCAAAATTTCTAATAATTAGGGTACTAAGTGGAAATGGTACACTCTTATTTTAGTGGAGTTTGAGGGGTTCGATATTGACTAAGATATGGTTTTTTATACTCCTTGTAGGATTAATGGCGCACTATGGGATGAGACTGCAACCGAATCTATTCAATCTGAAATGCGGAGTGTTGGTTTTGCTGATAAATCTATTGAAGATGGTGAAATTTCTTATTCTGAGGTAGGGTAGATTTTTATCTTTAGTTTTGGTTAGATTTTTGCTTAGCCTTATTGAATCTATATTATTGTTTTTATTTGGATATGTCCTCATTTTTGTGTTTATGCTATATAGGTAGAGAAACCATCTGTAAAGGACTTTGTAGCCCGTGTTCAAGCTAAAGTATTAGTTTTGTCTATTTGGTTACCTTGAATGGGTCAAAAGAGTGTTCCTCATAAGGATGAATCTTATACTGATTTAACCATTGATACTACTCTATGTAAGTTGGATCTGGACCAAGTTTATAGAATTATCAATGGCTCAGGGATATCTACTAAGGTTGAGAAATGTGTGAGGGCTTTGGGTATTCAGGTAAAGATTCAGTTTTTGTAAATTATTGGTGCTATTTCGGGGTGAAAACTACAAATGCGGCATAACTTTTCATTTTTGTATGATTATGATGCTCATCTATCTGAGCAGGGATTTCACATTCGAAGGCTGAAGAGAGAGCTAACAACTGTTATGCAATGAGAAGATTACTGGCAAAAGTGCTTAACTAGAAAATGTCGGGAAAATGAGCTATTGGAATATATATTATCAAAGAAGGTTGATTATCTTAATGAGATCGCTCATCATAAATGAAAATTATAGGCTAAATTCCACCGATTGACGACTATTGTGCATGTATGGAGGGTGCGTTATGATGAAGAGTGTGATTTCTTGGCTTAACTTCTAGCGATATATGAGAAACTAGAGGGCCAACTTGATATTGGGGAAGGTTGCTATGATCGGTTGAAGGAAGTGTGTCAAGAATAGGAGGGAATACAAAGGGGTCGGTACAAAGTTAATACTAAACTTCCTGCTAAGATTGGTGAGCTTCTACATAAGAATCTCCATGGGGGGTTTTTGAAAGACCGTGTTCATAGTTTGGAACATAAAGTAATTAATTTGAAGCGGGACTTATAGAATTATGCATATTTTTCCGTATATCTAATGAGTATGCAGCTAGGTAAATCAAAATATGGACTATTATTGATCGTATGTCTTATTATGTGAAGCACATGCGTCGTATGGAAGCTGCTGGTTCCAAACGAGATAAAGTTTATATCTACACATGTAGTGGAAACTAATGGAACTCCTAGATGCAGAAGCTTGGATTGTAAAGAGAATGGGTCATTGTTATCGTAGTTTGTATTGGTTTTTTAATATAATTTTTGTTCATATATTTGTCTTCTGATTTGTAATGATGTAAAAAAATATTTGATCCTTAGTGTAGTTATTAATTTTTTGGGATGTATCTGGGGTGGATGTTTTATTGGCTAGAGAATGGTTCGGGGTCCCCTTATGTCGAGAGAGATTTTCCATGCGTATGAGAAGTCGCTGTCATTTTCTTGTGTTGTATGGCTAGTGATTTTTGGACATATGAAAAATCACAATATTTTATTTATCTTTGGTTTAAGCAAATGAGGTGAGATGTCCGCTTGTGTTACGAGGCTGGTGGTTTACAAGGAACATGCAAAGCCAGGTTAACCTTGCCTCCCTTTTTTTTGGTTGTTTCTTCCCTTACCAAGCAAATCCGTAGGTCATTTTTCCTACTTGCGTCGCGTCCAACAGTTCAGAGGGTGTAGTTAAATGTTTACTGTATGAGCTGGTTGTAGGCTTAGATTTAGGAGATAATTATTCCACATGGGCATGTTGTTTCGACTTATCAGGGTGATTACGTGTGACTTTTCCATTTTCCAAGACCAGGGTAGTGGGTAAGATTGTTGTGTTTAGGCTCGTAGTTACGAATTTTGAGATACATTTTCTTAATTAATTTTGTTTATTTCTATGCTCCTCTCTTTCTATATAAGGTGGCTATATCAAAGTATATCCTCAACTGCTTTTGTGTGTGACCAGTTTCTTGTTTGGGTTTGGCTTTATACTTATATTATTAGTGTGATTTATATTGCGGATGTTTGTACTTTATAACATGCTAATGGCTCACATGATGTAAGACTCTGAGGGTGGTTGTCTTTGGGAGACCCGACTGGTTTGGTGGTAATCTGCATTGGGTGAGTTAATCGGAGAGATCAATTTTATTATCGGTGACTCAGATTGGGTTAACATCTCTTACAGGATTTCCTGGGAAAGCTCATGCAGGCTATAAGTGTGAAATGTATGTTTTTGTTACTTTTTATGAATGATTTGTATGTTTATTGAGGCCTTTGGTATTGTAATACCTAGGATCGGCGATTGAGATAAGCAAACAAGGGGATGGAGGATGATGGTGAATCTCTATCAATCCACCCATTTTTTACAGGGGTGAAGAGGAATCGATGCAAGGAAAAACCTAAACTCGTGGTGGCCTGGTTCTAAGGGGATGATAGGCGGCATAGTCAATGAACACACTTGGTACTCCTCAGTTGTGGGTTTGGCTATGCTAGAATGAGGTGGAGTATTGTTGGAGAATGATAATTTCCTAATAGAAATTCATCGTTCTCTAGCATACTTGCCTAGTTTTAGGTTGGTACACCCACTACCGGGGTTCACTATAGAGTATGAGACATGATCGTGAATCATATGATAACCCAACACTGTGTTTGGAGTTTACAACCAACCTCTGCCGATGTTGCTTTCACCACCCATCTTTATAGGTTGGTTAGTTCACAATTTTTGAAGCTATTTATTTTGTATTGAATGTTAGGTTTGGCTAGTGTATTTTTTTAGAGTTTGACTACATTTTGTGTGAGTTTTAAAATTGTACACTTTACTAATCCCAGTTTAATGGATGGTCATCATTATATGGCGATCCTATGTTCGGTTGTACGCGAGGTCTATACCTTCTATTGTGGGAATAGGTTTTCACTATGATAAAGTCTTTTTATTTTCAAGGATCTTATCATATTTCATATGACATTATAATACTTTCCTAGAATTATTTTTATTAAGCACTTTATGATTGAAATTCTATGTTGTGCGAGGTTGATGTTTGTGTTTTTCTTACATGCGCGTATATGTACCTTAGTTATGACGAAGTGATACTGTGATGGCGGTGTGTTTTGGCTTGGTTTATCTTGCCGCCCTCGTTTACTCCTACCTTATCAAGGTTTTCACATTTGTACTGTAGCTGGATCTACAAACCTTATGTCTTATGGTGGCTAAGCATCGTCTGTTAATTATCTATGCTCATCATATTCCTTTTCGCTGTCACGCTTAGCTACTTCTGAGGGTATTATTTTCCTCTTTTGGCATGAAAACCCAACCTCATCCAAATACTATGAAGGCCTGGAAAAAATTGACCCCCCACAGATGACGCCACTGATGTGGGGAACTCCTTTTAAACTAACATAATATCTGTAATTAGTGCAATTCTCCATTTTAGCTTTGTGAAACATACAGAACAGGGTTCTTGGGTAGTTACTGGGATCCACTCTGATGCCTTAGTGAGTGTATGATCAATGTATGAATAGTAATTGGAAAATGCCATTACCTTTCTAATTGTTCAGACCTTCAATATATAGCTGATATTTACCGTAACCTTTTCTGATCATGGACCATGTTCCTAAATCATCATTTTGGTGACATGATCGTAGGTGAGAGCCATTTTCCTCTTTAGGTTTGCTGAAAGGGTTCGCTTAAGGTAAGGTGTTATTTAAGAATTTGGCTTCGCAAGGTTCGGGAAGGTTTGATGATGTTACTTCTTTATCTAGTTCACTGGGGCTCACTATATTACCTTTACTGCAGGTTTCATATGGTTAGGGGAGGTGTATACTAGGTAAGAATCAATTTTATTATTTACTTGTGTTACTATGTGCATTCAGTTCCGAAAGAAAAGGTAATTCTTGACACCCTTGGGTGATTTTGGTATTTTGAGAATTTTTAGTAATACCCAATAATCATTTTCTCAAATTCCTGTAGCTAAAAGGTCTCTCTTGTTTTTCAAATGTTATTTTCCCCCTCGGGAAATGAAGGCTACATACTCTATAAGGATAGGTAATGTGGACTGCTTTTTCTTTGATCAAGTAAAAAATCTTGCCAGTGGTGGATCTAAAAATAGTTAAACTATCGCAAACTAATCTGATTGTTCTTGAACTATTGGGCTTATTTCCATGATTATGAAAACGATGTTATATTTGTTCACACAGGCACTATATTAAGGTAAGATTTGCATTCTTTTTTCAAAAATTATTATGACAACGAACCCACCACTTTTAGATAAGTAGATTTATTTCTTTTATTAAGAAGGAATATATTCAGGAGCGATACATCTCCTAAAAATGTATGAATTCAAGTGTGTCTTGTTCTCATTAGTAGGGAGAAAACAAAAGTCGAGGTTCATAGCGTCGACCAGTATGACATTGAAGAATCTGGCAGAGAAAGGGGAAAATGTGGTGGCAGAGAAGAGGAAAAGGTGGTGGCGGGGGCAGCGGTGACGAGGGAGGAGGTGGTGGCAATATTTTTGGTGTAGAATGGGAAGTGGGAAGGTCGTGTGTGTGTGTGTTTTCATGTTTTTTTATGAGAGGATTTTTCAAATTGTTAAGAACCCTAATTTATATTCTTGGAAAAAATAAGGAAAATGAAAGGGGCGAAATTTCATAATTTTTTTTTAAAAAAAGTGAGGTTTAATTTTATCTTTTCATAATCAGCAATGCTGAAATTTTTTGGCCAATGCCAGTTTTTGTTGAGAGAGTATTTTCAAGTCAATGGTGGTCTTAGGTATATCCTCACTCTTAAAAATTGGAGGTTACAAAACCATTTCCACTTATAAATAAGATCTCTTTTGCATGTTCTGTTATCATAACTTGATTTAAACATTTCTCTATAATTTAGGGCTAACTTTACCGGGTAAAATTGACAGTACTTGAAATTTAATCTTAAAACCAACTAATAATAGGAGTGATCCATACCTTATATGTTAGTATTAATAAATTGATGTGGGAATTTCAACATGCCCCCTAACGTGCAAACATATAAATACTCCAAAATCCAATATTGAGGCCAATTAAATAGGGATCCCAACATCAACCAAATAATCCAACTCGAGCTCTAATATTATGTTAAACATGAGAGTTTATTTAATACAATATAAATGATGTGCATCGTCAATGACAAATCTCGTTCCTACCATTTTCTCTCTGACATCTCTACTCAAGTGAATACACGCGCCCCCTTTTCAGTACCATTTCCTCAAAGTAAATTTCTTCCCCTGCAATCTATAACTGATCGATAAAGTCAATTTCACCAGCCATAGGCCGGTAACGGCTCCCTTATGGGAGAGCCACGCCCAACTCCCGGCGACGCTGCAGCCGAAAAATCCTACCTCCAAGCGATTAACACTAAAAATCCCCCCTATCAAAGTCACTACCCTCCAACCCTGAAATCAGACCGATAACCAATTTTCATGGAAAGGCGGCCTGCCTCTACTCAAAGGAATCTGTTGAAATTCTATCCACCCACTACCGGAATGCCCTCATCGGTAAGTTTGGCAGGGGTAAACTTTCGATGGAGAGTATACACGCGGCTTTCAAAAAACTCAAATTCAAAGCCAATTATCAAATTGGTTCACTCGATTACAGGCACATACTAATTAGGTTTCAAGATGCAGACGAATATCAAACATGCTGGCTAAAGCCTTTATGGATGATTGCTGGAGCATCAATGGGGGTGCTTAAGTGGACATCGGATTTCACCCCAGAACAGGAGCCATCGGTTGTTCCGGTTTGGGTTACAGTTAGAGATCTGCCGCTCTACTACAACAACAACATGATGATTGAAGATGTGGCGAATCAGATAGGCAGCTATATAAAGATGGACTCAGCCACTAGTGCTATAACTCCTCCATCAGCGATTAAGATTTGTGTCGAGGTTGATCTGAAGGAGGACCTTCTCACCACCATCACAATTGGAACGCCGGAGGACAATAAAGATTGTATCATTGAGTATGATCAACTGCCTAAATACCGCAAACACTGCAAGAAACAGGGACATGAGGATGTATCCTGTCATTTTCAGCATCTGGAACTGAGAAAATTGAGGACTAAATGGAAAGAAACGAAACAAGGCTCCTCGGGTCTCACTCCTCAACAAAAGGAATTAACCTACATTTCTCAAATGGTTGGAACTTTACTTGAATCTCTATCCATTGACAATTGCCCTCCAAACATCTCTGGTGAAAGCTTCCTATCACAGGAGGAAGGTCCTGCTTGTACGGAGCTCATCTTCAGAGCCCTACCAAATGATCAATTCAAATGGATTAGGAAGCCACCAACAGTATCCTTTTACTCCTACGATGATATACATTTGGCTAAAATAAAGAAGGATAGGAAGCATGATAAATCCAACCTTCTTGCATTGGTACCTTACCAAGCACCGGTGGAGGCCTCAAACTCTTTTACTGTTTTGCAGAATGAGGAGGATTACAGCTCGGAGGAATCTTTTGACAATGCATCAAGAACCCCCAATGGAACATGGAGGTGTACTCCCCTCCACCTTCTAATCCATCGGCGCCAGCAGACACTCAAGAAAATACGAGTAAGACTGAAAAAACAACTTTGCATGAAACCAAAAAGAAGGTAGTTTAACTAAGAGTCTCAGTATGATTCTGAGGCCCAAACAACCGATAAAATATCATGTTTGAATGAAAGAACACAAAACCATTGGCAATATATTAGTTTATAATATAAGGGGTTTTGGAACTTCCATTACTAGACTTAAAACTCTTCTTGCTATGCATAAGGTAACAATTTTATGTTTGATTAAACTGATGCATAAAAATGTGGATATTGATAACCTCGAGTTTGAATTACATTTTAGCCACTATCTTGCTGCCAACCATGCAAAAATATGGATCTTTTGGAAGGATAATTTCCTCATCGATGTTATATCCCAATCTGATCAATATGTTTTGACTTCTCTGACGGATGTGTCTACTAAGTCGGTATGGAACTGTGCTTTTATTTATGCTAAGGTCCTGAGAACTCTAAGAAGGTCACTATGGAGTGATTTAGAATGCTTCCCACAGTCCCCAACAATTTATGTGGGTGACTTCAATACTGTGGCTTCAGTCACAGAGCACAGAGGAAGAAATTCACCTCCCCTAGGTAGTATAAGAGATTTTAGAGCTTGTATAAACTCCCTAGGACTCCAGGATATCCCTACAGTTAGGAATCAGTTCAGCTGGTCTAACCAAAGACTTAGAGAAGACCACTTACTGCAGAGGCTTGATCGAGGACTGTGTAATTTGGATTGGTTTTACCAATTTTCACACAGTTCAATCCAGGTTCTCAATAGAACCACTTCTGATCATAGTCCCCTGCTACTTTCCATCCAGGACTCTACAGAATATTCTCCAAAACCTTTCAGGTTTCAGAGAATGTGGCTTAGCCGGCCAGATTTCCTGGACACTGTATCTGAATCATGGCACCTGCCTAGTGATCAGCACGGTATGTACAATGTGGTTTTCAAACTAAAGAGATTGAAGACCAGTTAGCGGACATGGAACAGGGTTTCCTTTGGTAATGTACACCAGAATCTAATTGATGCAGAAAATAGAGTCTTACAGCTTGAAGAGACCTACCAAAACTCAGGTACAGACTCAAACCTAATATAACTAAACAGACATAGAGCCATTTTAATTACATCACGGAGAGAGTTAACCACTTTCTGGAAACAAAAGTCCAACATTAAATGGTTATAGGAGGGTGATGCAAACAGTAGTTTCTTCCACAATACGGTGAAAGAAAAGGTGTGCAAATCCAAGATCACAAAGATCAAAGATAGGGATGGAGAGTGGATTACTAACCCGGGCACTATC
>JAULKK010003949.1:0-20409 GCA_032355705.1 Rubia peregrina
ATAAACAAACTGATCTTATTCAACATATAATTTGCACAAGTTCTTCTGAATGACGTCTTGTATACTTGAAGTAATCTTGTCGATTAACTAGATGCCTTGTACTGTCACTATAAAAAAACTTGACGTAATTTCTATTAACGTTTGATTGCTTTGAAAACCAAGAATTTAAATTTTCATACGGTTCTATGTAGTGGAAATGAAACGTTCTTACAAAGCTTATGGTAAGGGTATTTATGGAATATTAACAAAAATGATGGAAGATTACCCCGTTATATCCGTCTACAAGAAAATAGGAACATTGTGCTCGTGAATTGGTGAATCGGTTTAGTGTATCTCCAGTTTGACATTGCAAGTACTCTCACTCGGTTGGGGGCCTAAGTGCAATATTATAAATGAACATTAGCATTCTCGAACCCGAAAACAATCGGCCCTAAAACGAAACTTTGACATCAGAAGTTGGACTTTCACTTACCAAGACTAATAAAGAAACCAATTTTATTCCACATAAACTTCCACAAGTTCTTCCGAATAACACCACGTATACTTGTAAATAATCTTCTAAAATTTACTCTAAGCCTTGTACTATCGCTTTAAATATTTTGATGGACGTAATTCTATTATGTTTTTATTTGTTTGAAAACAAATCAAAGAACAGTGTTAAAAATCTATTATTTACCTCGTTATTTTTTAACCGAGGTCATAAATATTATTTTCTTCAAAAAATAAAATACCCAAGGCAAAAGAATTTTTTCCCCCTGTTATTTGACCTAAGACAAAAACCAAGGTAAAAGGGGCGAAGTAATAGGTCATATTTCTTGTAGTGCTCCTAGATCAATCATAGCTTTTTTTTTCACCCATTTACCACCCGAAGAAATAAGAATTGAAAACATTCCGGGGTCATAACATTTTTACGCAACTTCCTATGATTAAAATGGTAACTCCAGAAAAGGTTGGTTTCCTCTAGATCTTGTGCGGGCGATTTCACCATACACTGTGTTTTCAACTCCGTTTTCTCCAGCTTGATTTTGGCTTGTTATGAACATCGCCGCCTCATGGGTAGAACGGGAAGGAAAAATTTGGGAAAGAAAGCAGTAGTCAGATCAAATAAAAAAGATGAAGAAGAGATGATAGATTTCGAAGGGGACCGGGGTAAATCAAAAGAGGGAATCAAGGAGAACTTTAATGTAGAAAAGAGTACAATCAAGAGTACTCGAATTGAGGAGGATGCTAAAGAGGATCAATCAAGAATGGAAGGGAAAAACAAGGTGGATGTAACAGAGGGAACAAGTAAGCAGCCAGTGGAGGGTGAAAATTCTAGAGGTAAAGAGGAGAAAAAGCTCTCATGGGGTGAGCAAGTTGAAAATGGAGAGGAATTGAAATTGAGTAAGCTGTTTAACAGTGATGAAGCTGAGGTCAAATTTTATGAGCCGATTGAGGTTGAAAGACTGAAGATGGGTGAAATAACTATGGAAGAGGTAGAAGAAAGTTCACAGCAGTGGAACTCATCAATTATATACAGAATTCTGGGTGCAAATCCTCCATTCAAGGTAATTTAAGGGTTTTTCTTTCGAATTTGTGGGAAGAAAGTAATGAAAGTATGGATGTTAGATAGAAGTGTATTTCTGGTAAAATTGTCTAGTCTGGATGTTAGAAATGATGTGGTTGATGCTGGAACTGTATTCTTTGATGGAAAACCAATTGTGGTTAGGGTCTGGTCTATTGATTATGATTATTCTGAACTTGTTAAAATTCCTGTATGGATCCAATTACCAAATCTCCCCACAGCTTATTGGGAACCTAAGATAATTAGCAAGATAGTAAGCCCAATAGGTGTGCCAATATGTATGGATAAAGAAACTCAGGAAAAAGAAAGACTGGCTTATGCAAGAATCATGGTGGAAGTGGAAATAGGGGATAACATACCTGATAAGGTAATGTACTTGAATGAGAACAGAGATATTATGTAGCAGAAAATAGTATATGAGTGGAAACCTGTTAAGTGTTTGGATTGCAGGCAGCTAGGCCATTCACAGAATGAATGTAGAGGAAAAGCAGAAAAAGAAAAGGAAAAGGAAGTGGTCAAGACAAAAAAGAACTAGAAAGTCTATGTTCCAGTAAGACAGATAGATGAAGGGTAGGTAGCTGAAACTGGAAAATAGAATGAGAGTCAGCCTGGGCATAAGGAAAGGGAAACATATGGAAAGCTGGAAAATGTGAAGAAAGGGAGTAGTGGGGAGAGGAACTTGAAAGATAAACCTCCTGATGGAATCTAACTGGTTGATTGGGAATGTAAGGGGTCTGAATAAAACTAGTAAACACAGCATAATCAAGAAAGTTTGCTTACAGAACAATATTGGTTTGCTGGGGTTACTGGAAACAAAGATCAAAAAAGAAAAAGAAAAAAATGTGTGGAAGAGTATAGGGTTGGAATGGGAGTATGAAACAAATGTTGAAGCTGCAATTGGTGGGAAAATCTAGGTGATGTGGAGGAAAGATCTGTTTGAGGTCAAAATATTAAGCAAGGGAGATCAGTGGATGGACCTTGAAGTGCTGTTGAAAAGTTCAAAGTTGTATTGTTTCTGTACAATTGTTTATGGGTGCAATATTAGACAAGGTAGAGAGCCTTTATGGAAGTTTCTAAAAAGTTGTGAAGATAGGAAGTTGCCCTGGCTGATTGCAGGAGATTATAATTCCCCACTGGATATTCAAGATAGAATTGGTGGCCTTCCAGTAGAAGAAAAGGAGAAAGAGGATTTTCAAGAGACTGTGGAAGTATTGGAGTTGGAGGAAATCAAAACAATAGGGAGTATGTATACATGGAGTAATAGAAGGTATGTACCTGAAAGGATTATAAGTAGGATAGACAGAGGAATGGTGAACATGAGAGAAATGGAGTAGAGAAATGGAGGAAGCAGTTTGTGAAGTGAAAAATGAAGTTATGTCAGATCATCTCCCACTTATAATCAGGTTTGATTTGGAGAGTAAAAGGCCCAGGAAACCGTTTAAGTATTATAATATGTGTTCTCTGTCCCCCCCCCTTTTTGAAGGCACTGTGAAACAAGTATGGAGAAGCATAAAAGTGGATAATCTGGAAAAATTGGCAATTGTGTTAAAGGCCCTACAAAAACCACTGGCAAAGCTGAACAGGAGAGAATTTGGAGCAATTGGAGAGAAGGTGGAAAGGAAAATGAAGGAGTGGGAGACTAGTGTGAAGGAATTAAATGATGATCTCCTATCTAATGAAAGACAAGAAAAAGAAAACAAGGCAAGGAAAGAACTTGAAAGTGTACAGGAAGCTGAATATAGGTTTTTGTAGCAGAAATCTAAGCTGCAGTGGATGTGTGATGGAGATAGACCTTCAAAATTATTCTATGAAGCTATGAAGTCAAGACAGAAGAAGAACAATATAGTAACTCTTGCATCTAAGGATCAGGTGCTGACAGATCAAAAAGACATTGAAGCTAAGCTGGTGAGGCACTTCAAGAAACAATTGGGGATCATAAAATATACTAGGAAACTTGACAAAAGTATTGCTGATTATGGAATGAAATTAAGCCCTGCTCAACAAGCAGTACTGATACAACTAGTGAATGATGAAGAGATAAGACAAGCTCTAAAGGGGATTCACTCAGCAAAAAGTCCAGGGAAGGATTGATTTACTAATCATTTTTTTAAAGATATCTGGAGTATTGGAGGGAAAGATGTGGTAAAAGCAGTGAAGGGTTTTTTCTTGAAGGGGAGTAGATACCACCTAAGTTCAGCAACACTGTGATTGCTTTACTTCCTAAAATAGCAGTGCCACAGGTATGTGCTGATTACAGGCCTAAAGCTTGCTGTTCCACTATCTATAAGCTGATAACAAAGGTTATATGTGCTAGACTGAGAATTGTTTTACCAGATATAATTAGCACGAACCAGAGTGCTTTTATAAAAGGTAGACAATTAGCCCACAATATTTTATTAGCACAAGAATTGTTTCATAGATACAAGAATGAAAAAATGAAAGCCAGTCGTGTGATGCAGCTTGACATAAGTAAGGCTTTTGACAGCATAGATTGGGGTTTTTTGTGTGATTGGATGTATGCTTTGAAATTCCTTAGTATTATGATAGATTGGATTATGAGGTGTATAAGGAATCTAGCTTATTGTCTATCCTTGAATGGGGGTTATTATGAACCCTTTGTTGCTAAAAAGGAGTTAAGCAAGGAGATCCCATGTCCCCTTTGCTGTTTATTATATGCATGGAATATATAACCAGGTTATTAAACAGAGAAGTAGAGAAGAATCTTATTGATTATCATCAAAGGTGTGGAAAAATTGGAGTTCATTCACTATTGTTTACTGATGACTTATTAGTATTTTGTGCTTCTAATGAAAAATTAGTGGTGAATGTAAGATCTTTGCTGGAGGATTTTAAAATGGTGACAGGGCTGGATATTAACAAGAAGACATAAAAAAAAATTGTTCTCGAAGATGGGAGAAGAAGAACAAACAAATCTTGTCTCTATTTTACAAGTGGAAAAGGGTGAATTCCCTATTAAATACTTAGGGCTTCATCTTTCCATTGTAAAATGGGATAAAGAGGATTGTGAAGGGTTAATAGATAAGGTCAGATGCAGAATTAAAACATGGGAATCAAAGAACATTTCACATGCTGGAAGATTGCAATTGATCAATTCTATGCTGTTGAGCATCTCTGGTTTTTGGGGTAATATATTGAAAGTTCCTGAAAGTGTGCATAGCAGGATTGAAAAAATTTGCACCAGCTTTTTATGGGGCAGAGAAGAAGGGGAAAAAGGATTTAGCGCTGCTTCTTGGAGCTCTATCTGCAGGGGTAAGAAATATGGAGGTATGGGAATTAGAGATCCAGCTACATGGAACCTGGCTTCCATGTGTAAGCATATTTGGGACATTGAAATGAAGAAGGATATTCTGTGGATTAAGTGGCTGAATGAATATTATCTGAAAGGCAAGAATTTCCAGGGATGTAAGGAGAATGAGTCACAAAGCTGGGTTTGGAAGGTGTTACTCAGGCTGAAAGATAGGTTGTTTGAGGAGCTGAAAGGGTGTATAAATCAAAAGGGTAAGCTCAGGATTAATGAGGTGTATAACCTGGTGAAAGGTGAGCCCATAGTAAAAGCAATTGCACTTATAATCTGGCACAAGAAGGTGCATCCAAAGCAGAGATTCTTCTTATTGTTGCTGTTGAATGGCAAACTTGCAACAAGAGATTGGCTACAACAGTTTGGTGTTATTGGACCTCAACCATATTGTAGTTTATGTGGAGAAAAGCAGAAGATAGCACATCATATGTTCTTTGAGTGCAGATATACCAGGAAGATAATGGAAGGGTTGCAGCTTAAGATGTGTGTATCTTTGAGGCAACTGAAGAAGTTTATGTTCTTCAGTGTTAAAAGAAGAATATGGATGATGATTGGGGAGATAGCACTAGCTTTTTACAATGTTTGGCTGGAGAGAAATAGAAGAATATTCAACCAACAAGAGTTAAAAGAAGAGAACTTGATGCATCAAGTGAAATATGAGTGTGAATGGAGGGAACAGAAAGAGATGCAAAGTAGAATCAAGATGCTGATGGAAGAAGCAATAGAAGGAAAGAAATGAAGAAGCAGAGGGTGTTAAAAACAGACAAAGGAAATTCGGGAAATGGGCTGTAAACATAATGTAATTGGGTTGAAAGTGAGGAAAAGAGATTGTAAATGGGCTTAGAGTGATGGCTTCAAAACTATGTTTTTTTTATTTTATATAATATCTTAATATTCATTAAAAATACATAAACTATAAGAAAATTTTCAGTAGCGTGCAGTTTATAGTGCTAATGTTTCCACATGTTCATAGCAGTGAATTTCAGTGTCCAGAAGTTTAAAAACAATTATATTCATATCAATTGCAATTCAATAATATAATTTCAATGGAATTCAGTAATATTTCAGCTTCTTGCAGCTGAATTTCATTTGTTTGAGTTGAATCCATTGTTAAGATTGCGTTCTCTTCAACAGGTTCCGATTTAATTGCATTAGTTTTTACGACTAAAGCTGTTGAAATTTGATCGGTTTCAATCTCATTTAGCAATAGATCAGTTCCTAATTCGCGATTTTCTTTCTCAATTTCATCGGAAAGGCACCGGTTGTCATTGGAAGACATCAGAGAAGCAATGAAATCGGAGAAGAAGAAGCAGAGGAATATGAGAAGAAGAAGGGGATAAATAAGAATCAGAGAAGAAGGAAGAAATGGTTAGCGAGGATTTCGAGGACTATGTGTTGTGTGAGACCTGTATCTCTATTTATGACCCGGATCAATTTTTTCATATTTTTTTCATTATTTACAAATAGGTCCATGGCCTGTCCATGAGCTTATGGACAAGCCGCCTATCAGGAGACCCACCATTCTTTAATTAATTATACCGAGCAACGTACGCGATGCATCTCGAAACTGAATAAACAGCCCACCCAAGCTCCTTGAATGTGATCTGCAAGAAAACATGCATTCGGAAATCCTAGGGGAAAACGCTCCAAAGCTTACGTCAACAAAGTGTATGAATACTGTATAAAGGACAGAATGAATCAGAAAATGAATACTTACCTATTATTTATATTGTACATCCTTCGTAGTATTTTTATTAATTATAATTCTTAAATGACAATAAATGTGGTATTCAATATGTCCGTTTCAACCTGATTGGGCCAGCTAACACAAGCACATTATGTTATTTGGGCTTGGTTATTATCAAAATCCCCCAGAAAAGTAGAGATATACTTGAGAATACGAAGCCTCGATATGATAGCTTGAAAACCTTCAAGATGATGATTCCTAGAGCTCAGCTTAACAAGATTCAAGGTAAAGTTCTTCGTACATCATCTCAAGTCTCGAGGTGATATCCAATTTTCCTATTCTTTCTCGTAGAATATGATAAGATGCGCGTGTTTGTCAATCACGCGTATTGGAATGTCAAGAATGGCTTGCTTTAAAAATGTATGAAACTTGTGTCTTTTCAAAAAAAAAATTCAAGATAATCATTATCTTTGCCACCGTTTTAGACTTCTTAACTGCCCCTTTTCTTTTCAACTTCCATTCATTTTATTTGCAGGTATTTTGCAAAAGAAGTCACCTTTCAGAACTCTTTAACTTTTCCTCCTGTCATGATCTCTATCTCTAGCACTTCTTTCTCTGAATTCAGTAAGTCCTACCACCATTTCTCTTTCCTTACCTTTCCTTATTTCCATTAATGGCTATTTTTTGTGAGGGATATACTGTGATAGGGCTATCCGATGAGGTTAGGTCATAGAGAGAGAGGGGGAGTTAATTCACCAGTGAAAATGAACTTTGGTTCTGAGTTTAGCAATTCTGATGGGTTACGTTACAATTCTGATATGGGGGATGATGTCCTTGGCTGGACTGATTATAATCTGGATGGCTGGCCCATCACAGACATACCCCTCCAAGGGTTCACCGATGTTTGGCCATCAGTTATGGGTAAGCCGTTCATGAGGAGGTCTCCAATTCCTAAGAAAATAGGGTTTCATCCCCCAGCACACGAGAAGGAAGAAGATGAATCTATATCCCTCAAGGAAGGAGAAGAAGAAGAAGTATCTCTCAAGGGGGAAACAGGGACATCTATCGATGATCCCCCATCCTCGAGAGCACAAAGATATATCTCGAAGATCTTTAAGAGTGGAAGAATCTCCTGATAACCTTCCCAAAGAAAGATTGATCATTTTTCTTAAACACCTTCAATTAGGACTTTATTTCCCCTTCTTTCCATTATTCTCTAAGCTTCTCAAAGAATTCCTGGTCAACCCAACACAAGTTAATCCAAATTATCTAGTAGTTATTATGATGTTTATGACAAGGTGCCACGAATTTGGGATTAAACCAAAATGTAAATTGCTTCATTCAGTGTATAGCGTGTCTTATAGTGGTAGGTCGGTGGAGAATATTATCACTTTCATTGGTAGGGAAAGGAAATAGAAAGTTTTTGTCATTCTCTCTCACTCGGGTAAGTAGAAGAAACGAGGAAAAGGGTTTACCTTCGACTGCAGAAGATATAAGGTTCATTGATGGAACTCGAATATAAGTTGAGTCCTTAAAAGGAGGAAAATACTCTTACCCTAGCTATCTTGAGAATGAAAGGAGACGCCTTTTAGCCTTATCCCTCGACTATGGTGTTTTCTCTAACCCCGACTCAACCATTGGCAGTTTTATCTGGTTGGATAAAATTTATGAGAATTTTGTGTATCGAAAGCTATGAAATAAAAAGTTGTCCAAGTCACAGCCCCACCCCTCGAAGGTGAACCTATAAAAAGTAAGAAGCGAAAGAGAGTCACCGAAGACTCTACTCGAGAGCCCTCATTCGAGACCACTCATATTAATTTTAGACCCCCGGTAGCTTCCAATGGTGTTAATAATAGGATTTTCTATTTTGTACCTTTATTTTCTTGCTTCTTGTTTCTAATTTCATTTTATTTTTCCCAGTGGGTATTGGATCAGCTTTGTAGTCAAAGAAAGGGGATGCTTCTACCCCTTATAATGTCACATCTACTATCCCCCAAAAGATGCCACCATTGGGGGCCACTAAGGGGAAAAGGCCAGATGGAAATATTCCTTCTTCAAGGAGGAATCATCGTCAAAAGGGAACCAACGATAATAGTTCCCAAGTTCTACCCTCTCATCTTCAGACTAATCTGCAGACTCCCCCCCCCCCCTCGAACACTCTTTCAACTACCTCGAGTGTTCCTATTTTTAAGGAGCAATTCCTAAGGACTTTTGCCAACAATCCTCGGGTTAGTTTTTTATTCTTTGCTCTATCTCTTGTCCAGCTAGTGAAGCCCTTATCTTTCCAAATAATTTTTCTGATTGCTTTGTTATACCCTAGGTGTCTCAACATCTTGGCCAAGTAACTCAGAGGATTGAGAAGCAGGTTTCTTCCTTGTCATCCCTTCTGTAAGTGCTGGATTCCGACCATGCCCAATTGCACGAGGATTAAACAAAACGACCTCAAAAATTCTAAACTGGTAGAGGCACCCGAAGCCTCAAAAAAGAGGATTTCAGAGCTTGTGGCTAACAATAGGAAAGTTATCCTCGATAAAGAGGCCCTTGAACTCAAAGTGAATACGGTTGAATATCCTAAGGCACAAGCTCTTTTGCTTAAGGCTTTAAGCCTAAGTTGATGAATAGAAATGAGCTATTCAAGTTTTTCCTCGAGCTTTTCAAATTGGCCAAAAAGCTGGGCTGTAACTCCCTAATCAATGAGGATCTAAAGATAAGATTGTCTCCTTCCCTGTCAAAGGATAATATCACATTCTTGGAATCCTTCGTAAGGCCCGACACTATCAAAACTCTGGATCTAAAGTGGGAGGTAGCAGTTGCAAGGGGTGTCTTGACTTTTGCCTTCCTGAACTTCTTAAAGTCCTGTGGCGTTTCCATATAGCTGAGGAGGTTTGAGCTTTCTCCCTCGAGGCAATAACCGCCAGTACAATTCAACAATGAGCAGCAGGGGAATGAGCCATGGAGACCTATGCTCAAACTAATGCTGAGGAGGATGCTAATAGGCTAGGGGAAGGAATGTAATATTTTCCTTTTATGGCCTCCTCATGCACTTTTATCATTTAATGGAAAAATTATTATGCCTACTAATTTTTTCTTAATTTTAAAATTTTCTTGTCCTCATAGTGTTAGTCATTGATGAGGAAGCTGCAATACGTTTATGAAGAGTTCTCTAAGGCTCGAATAATGCTTAACAACTAGCGAGCATGTAATGAAGTCAATTTTGTATCTTGCGAAATGCAACGAGGAAAGAAACTCTTTATGCAGTAAGATCCATCAACTTGAGGAAAAGTTGAAATCATGATAGAATGGCGAGCACATTGCTTTTAGGAACTTATTAAGGGATCTTGAACCCAAAAAGTATTAACAATGTGATAACTCTCGAGGTTGTTGAAAGATGCGATCCTGCTAACACCAATAGGCTGCCAATCCTCGAAGCTCGTCTTACACTCAGCCGAATTGGAGCTTATAAGTTTAAGTCCCAAGTGGAAGAGATGGTGCAACTCCACAAGGTGGCTTTAGATGAAATTGCAAGGTTGGATGAAACTTTAGCAAAGAAAGACGTAGTGACTGATGAACACCCCTCATTAGTTGAATCAATCATTGTTGAGAACACTCGACTTACGAGAGAAATCTAAGCATTGAAGTAAAAAATAAAATAGAGGAAAAAGTTGCACTTTACGATGTGAGCCTTCAAGCTCATAACATATATCATGGTGTTATTCATCCAAAACTTGTGGATAACCAGTTTCTACCTAAGTTTCTACTTAGGGTAACCGACAATTGGATTGTTAATAAGAAGTTATAAAAAAGGAATTTCTCATATAAAAGCAACCTCCGATGCTATTTTTGAATGGTTACGAGGGTTCCCCCATATTTCCCCCCTCCATAGGGAGAAGATCCTTAGTTTCTAGGATATCAGGGGCTAAGAAGGGTGATAAAAGCCTCAGATCTTTGAGAAATGCTACTAAACGGTCCACGAAAACATTGTAGAGATGAAGATCTCCAGATAAGGAACTTAGAAAATGATCCCTCATCAAAACGTTCTTGGTCGAAGATTGTGATAGATCTATCCGAGTATCTTGAAGAGGAGTAAAAGCGCGACCTTCAACGTGCGGTAGGTATCAAGATGGAAGAACTTGAGCAACTCGAAGACAAATTGGGAAAGTTAGTTCCATGAATCAGGAAAATAGGTTCTCTGTAACAAGCTTCCCATGTGTCATTGCTCAATTCTTTACAATGTAGCTGTAAAATCTAATTTATCCTTCATGGATCATACATCAATAGATCAAGTATTTCACTAGCATATATTTTTATTATTGCTATCTACGTTGTATTATGTAGGAATTAATAGAACAAACTCTACATGTATCATATTGTCAATTTAGTATATAATATATGAGATTGGAAGCATTAAGATTCGAGTACCTTATGAGCATTAACGTAAATTAAGTAGCTTATCAGCAAAAATGTTAATCGTGTAGCTTATTAGCTTTAACGGGGATCAAGTAGCTTATCAACACACTTCACCAATTGTAACATATAGCATATGGGATTAAAATTACAATTCGAGTGCCGTTAATTAGCATTTCACTTAATCATCAGCCGCAACGCATATCATGCGAAGCTGGAACTATTACAAAGAGTGCCGCTTATCAATATATCACTCGTATCTTCAAGAGTGCCGCTTATCAGCATATCACTCGTACCTTCAAGAGTGCCGTTTATATAAGCATATCACTCGTGTCTTCATGAGTGCCATTTATTAGCATATCACTCGTATCTTCAAAAGTGTCGTTTATATAAGAATATCACACGTATCTTCCAGAGTGCTGCTTATTAGCATATCACTCGTATCTTCTATAGTGTCACTTATCAGCATATCAATCATATCTTCAAGAGTGTCTCTTATCAGCATATCTCTCGTAACTTCAAAGCTGGTAATACTTCCGCATATTGGTGATATTCACCCTTCTGGGAACTCGAACACCGTTAATGGTTTCGAGGATATAGCTACCTCCCGGTTATGCTTCCACTACCTTGTAGGGTCCTTCCCAGTTAGCTGCCAATTTTCATTCTAGTTCACGCCGACTCTTCTCATTTTTTCTCATCAATGAATCCCCCGAGTTAAACTATACCCTCTTGACTCTTCTATCATGATAGCGTTTAACTCTTTCTTTTACCTTAGCTTTGTGGAGAGATGCCAACTCTTGCCTTTCGTCCACCATATCAAGATCTGAACAATAATTTTGTCATTAACTTTTTCTTCTGTAGCCACCATCAACATGGGAGTTGGAACTTCTATTTCTGTGGGAATTACTACTTTCAGACCATAAACCAAGCCATAAGGCGTTTCACCAATGAAAGAAGACTCAGCTATACTGTATGGCCATAAAACACTGGATATCTCACATATCCATTTTCCTTCAGCCCCCTCGAGCCATAAAGAGAATAACTCCAAGTAGAAAAATATCTTTTGATTTAACCTAAATGATGTTGACCCATCGCATTGTGATGAGGGATCTCCAAGGGCACCACTTCTTTAAGAAAGAAGATGTGTGGTTCTGTATCAGCAATAATGTCTTCTTGCATAGTAAATTCAATGACTAATTTAAAATATAACATGTAGATTCATAAATTTGACTTTCCAAATATAGTGCATAACTTGTCAAGTCAATCTACTACGGGTGGGGAGGCCTTTCGAGCAGTCATTTTTTTGGCAAGAGATCTAAGATAATTTGGAAAGAGAATCACAACAATAATACAATAACTTCAGGAAGAACTAGTTGTAGTTTGAGGAAAATGGATGAGAGTTTCTAATCAAGGTGATGACAGGGACTGCACTTCGAAGAAAACTTCCTGACATTTCATCTTAGGTTAAGAGTATGACAAGAGTAGCAACTCAACTACCAAAAAACTTAGTTATTCAAGTGGTGAATAATACGTGCATGTTCACTGCATGTGGAGGTTCAAGATGGACCTAGTGATAGTAAAACTCCAAAGCTAAAGGATGATGATGAAATACTCAAATTAAGGTTAAGGGGAGAAGGGGTTATCCTCGTGATGAAAAGTGTGACTAATTTGGACCAATTTTGTGCATAATTAGTGCACATACAAATTTATTCAAACTTTGTTTTAGGCAGACAACTTCACTAATAATTGGACTTTTTTCTTCTTCCAGTATTGGCCATCCTTACAATCATGTTTCACTAAACAAAATAACTTCTTGTCACATTAAGGAACTTTCATTATGTTGGCTAGTTAAATTTTTATTTGACATAGCGTTATCAAATGATATAACTTTCTGAAGAAACTTATCTACTCTAGCTGCTTTAGTCAAACCACTTGAGGTGATGCTACAAAACTTTTCATCTCTACTTTACGAGGATAACCTCTTCTTCTGTTAAGCTTATTATGATATTTCATCGTCATCCTTTTGCTTTGGAGTTTCAATATCATCAAGTTCATCTTAAATCTCCACATGCACCGAACATGTACGATTCCTTACCCCTTTAATAACTAAGCTTTTTAGTGATTGAGTTGTTACTCTAGTCACACTCTAAACGTAAGATTACAGGTTGGGAAGTTTTCTTTGCAATGCAGTACTCCTCATCACCTTAATCATAAACTCGACATCCATTACCATCTCTACCTCTAACAATATTTCTTGAGCTTTTAATATTTTGTTCAACCTACCACTAGTTTTTCCTGAAATCGGTGTATCATCGTTGTGATTCTCTTTATGCTTTATCTTAGTTCTCTTGCCAAAAACATGACTACTAGATATGCCTTCCCACACTGTAGTAGATTAACTGGATAAGCTATGCCTCAAAGTTGGGTTTGCATATCCATTAATCTTCACTGTGTATTGTAAAATGCCCCTTAAATTTACTAGTGAATAAGGCATTACTGTGTATACAGAACCCCACATTTTCTTTCTCAGAGAAGCGGTGCCTCTTGGAGATTCCATATCACACTGTGATGGTTAAAAATCATTTCGGTTCAATAAAAAGATACTTTTCATCTTGGAGTTATTTTCTTTATGGGCAGGATTAGTACGTGGATCACTAATCTTCGAGTTCTCAATATCAGTTCCAACATGACCCTTGTGTTATTCATTATCCGATGGCTTTGGAATACCATGAGTGTCATCTTTATACCAACTGTCCAATGTCCACTTCAAGTGAGCCTTCTATGTTATTGCAATGGATTATGGGCGACGAGTGTGCGGTCAAAAGAGGAGGGAATTACTGGTGAGGAGCATGGAGGTTGGAGTAGTTATGTATTGATTATATACATTTAAGAAGAAGAAATTTATATCAGTAAAATAAATGTAAATTACACAAGCCCCCATAATCTCTCGGTATGAGCGAGAAAGAAAAAAATAAGTAATGGAATTAGCAAGAATAATAAATAACATCCATTTTAATTAAAACCCTATAAATAATATCAAACCCTATAGATAATAAGTTTGATGTATAAGAGCTTGAAATAAATGATGGTACTATAAAAGTTAGATTAATTTGGGCCAGTTACGTGCATAGTTAATGGGAATGCAAATTTATTTAAAATTCATTATAGGAAGTCAATTTCATTGACTATTGAGTTCTTGCTTATTTCAGTTTTATCTAACCTTCAAAAGTTTTAACTTTGTCACATTGAAGAAATTTCATTAACTTGGCCCATTAAATTTTCAACTTCCCACCGACACTTTTATCGCATATATAAAAACTAGTATTGTTTAACGTTGTCACATTCAAGAACTTTTATTAACTTGGTCCATTAAATTTTCAACTTCCTACCAACACTTTTATCACAAATACAAAAACTACTATTGTTGAGTTAGACTCGATCTATTGTCTTTAATTTGCCAACTGAATTGCAACTCATCACCGAGTTAAAGAGATTGTATGATCATACGTGTTCTTTTCTCTGAAAAGGATGTTTTGTTTTTCCTTTTAGTATGTTTGAAAAAATATTTTGCATATTACAACATCTATAAAATCAATGTTCCTAATTTTCTTATTCAAGTTTCTTCTACAAAGAGATTTTTAGTATAATTTCATAATAAAAACCAGATATTATGATTGTATGGGATGATTGATAATATCTAGTTCTAAAGAGTTAAATTTTATAATTCATTCTAACTGAACTAATTTTCAAATACTATCATCAATTTTGAGTTAGTAATAAGAAAGCGAAAAGGAAAACATATTTCCAAATCAATAAAATATAAGACCCCTCATAACCTATCCAACTCTTGCATACCGAAACTCCTCCGAAAGAATCGTGGAAAAAAGGAAATTGGGTAATTAAAATTTCCCCCCGTAAATTGATTCAACGCGAATGGGATGCAAAGGGAAGGGAAAAAAACACCTATCTTTCCTGATGAATGGAATATAACATGTATGGGATAAGAAGGGAGAAATATTGAGTTTCAAAGCCTCATTCCTAAATTATTTGGGCATGTGGCATGATTGTATTTTGCACATAAACACATTATTCCATAGGAAAATTTGCATCTATGAACATAAAAAAAAAAACTAAATTGCATAAGCCTCTTTATTTTGTTGGAGTGAATTAGTACTAATAGAATAATGAAAAAGTAAAAAAAAAGTTATGTGAAAATTTTTGCTTCATTAATATTAACTTAAAGTAGAAATATAAATTATAATTTTGATATATATTCAAAGAGCTTGTAATAAATAGTTGTTCTAAGAACATGATTAATTGATGCCAATTATGTATGTGCATAATTAGTCCAAATTCTAATTTATTAAATCTTTGTTATCGGCAATCAAGTTCACTGGCTATGGCGAAGGTTTGGAGGCAACATTATTCATCGATAGCATTTCCTGAAACCATATAGGAAAAAGGCTGATCCTGAAATGCCTTAGTGGGTTATTCTTCACTTTATATTTTCACTGTAATTTTGATTTGCATTTATAATTCAACCATCTTCTCAAATCTTGGTTGTAGTAAATCTTGTATTTGTGAGACAATATTTACTTTCACTTTCTTCTTTCTACTCCTCTTTGATCGATGTTCGCATATGTTGCATTAACGTTGCATCAGGTATCTCACTTGGTTTTCTGGACCATGATAGTGCAACAATTTTAATTTTTTTTCTTGCTTTCTTTGATCAACAATTAGTTTATTTCTATCATTAATGATCACAAACTCCTAATTCTCTAGTGTAGCATCTAAATTTACTGATTTAATTTCTATATCTTTGGAAAATTTGGTATCAAATGATATATTTTCTCAATAAATCTACTTTAACATATTTAGTCGAACCACTTATGGGTGATGTTACAAAAAAAATTATCTCTACTTTTCAAGCCAATTACGTGCACATATTGTGCAAAAGCATATTTACCTGCAGTCAACTTTTCTGGCTATTGAACTTTTTGTTTCTTTCAATTTTGACCAACCTTCTAATAATGTTCCTCTCAACAACAAAGTCAACACAGAGTTGATGACAAATTGTTGCAGTAGTTAATACAATCTTTGCATGCATTTTGATATTATATAACCTACTTTGCATGATGAACAAGTATTGTATGCACAAAAGATTCAATCAGAAGAGCCAAATAAAAGGAGAGGAAAAACAGATAATTGACTTTTATGTTAGAAAACAGTTACGTTGACATATTTAACAATGCAATTTTTAAAAAACAGAAATAGCCTGATTAGTACGACATGATTAGCAATTTCCTACCCAAAAACTGATACGATGTAACATGATTTTGACACAAAACCCAAAAATGCTACCCTAGAGAAACATTGATACAAGAATTAAATTTGTTCAACAAGCATTGGATTATCTTATGGTAGATCAAAGCGAAAATTGTTCAAAACCAGCTAACAAAAGATTGACAAAAACCAGTTTAGCTAGAGGTTAAAAACTAGAGATATCCTCTATATGTCCATCTTTGGATTTCAAGCAAAACGTTACTATTCCACTAAGATTATAGTATAAATCTTCATGAGCTCACCACGATTATAACCAAGGTACACTATTGATACCCACAGAGCAAGATCAAGCAAGCAATCCCAATCAAACAGTAGATACACCATTTTACAAAGAAATAGAATGTGGTAGAATGGTCAAAACCAATAGTAAACACGAAAGTGAAACCGGAGGATGCAAATTTGTCTCTCCTTTGTTTAAGCCCCCATTTCAATTAAAAAGATTTTAAACCAACCAACAATCAATTATTGGAATCAATGAATCATTACATCAAAAGGTGGTTTTCCATAATGCACGTCTATTTTTAATTTTAGTTTAGAATTGAAAACTAAGAGAAGAATTTGAAGAAAATTATCGTTGAAAACACACAAATTTGGACCAATTACTTCAACATGTACCATTGGATCCATCAATTCAAATAACACAAGCAAAGCCACAATTTCCTAACTCTTAGTACATGCAAATATCGAACAAAGTATGCACGTACACAACACCAAAATTAGACAGTAACAATTCAAAAAAGAAAACACAACATCATCTCACATAACAAAAACAATACACCAAAAAAATTAAAACCACCCAGACCACCAAATGACAAAACAAATAAAAACCCATTAGATTAAAAATAGATTTTAGAGCAACACACAACAACCAAGAACACAAAGTAATCCATCATACAAGGACACACAGGCCCATATCACAAAACAAATAACACCCACCACATGAAAAGAAAAAAACAATGAAAACCCATTACAAAGTAGAATGTGGGAGAATAGTCAAAACCAATCGCAAAAATGAAAGTGAAACCGAAGGATGCATGATCTTTGTCTCCCCTCTGTTTAAACCCTCCATGTAAGTTAACAATATTTCAAACCAACCAACAATCAATTATTGGAATCAATGAATCGTTACATCAAATGATGTTTTTCCCTAATGCACATCTATTTTTATTTTTTGTTTACAATAAAAAATTAATAGAAGAATTTGAAGAACGGTGCCCTTGAAAACACAAAATCTTTAACTTCACCATGTACCATTGATCCATCAATTCAACACAAGCAAACCCACAATCTCTGAAGAATATTTACGGGATAATAATTGTGTTTTTGTATTCATCCTCTCGGGTACATTATATACTTGTACAAAAGACCTATAGCAGACTAGAAAAGGAATTCTAATCTAATTACAATTACAAGTAATATTGCTAAATATCACTATTCCTTAATACTCCTCCTCAAGTTGGAGCATGTGGATCAGAAATGTCCAACTTGCCAAGCACATAATGAAACTGATTTCACCCAAGAGCCTTCCTAAACAAATCTGCAGGTTGATCAGTCGTGCGAATATGATGAGTAGCAATAGTACCAGACTGTACAAGATCACGAACAAAATGACTGTCAATCTCAATATGCTTCGTACGTTCATGGAATACCGGGTTAGTTACAATGTATAGAGCAGACTGACTGTCATAAAATAGTCGCATATGAGTAGATTGCACAACTCCTAAGTCTTTAAGCAAAGACTTAAGCCACAACCATTCACAGCATGCAACTGCTATAGCACAATACTCCTCTTTCGCAGAAGAACGAGAATAGTAGGTTGTTTCTTGGTCTTACATGAAACCGGAGAATTACCAATAGTCACAAAGTATCCAGATAATGATCGACGTGTGATAGGACATGAAGACCAATCAGAATCACAATAAGAAGTTAGCTGTAATGGACTATGTGAAGAGAGAAATAAACCTTGACCAGGATGACTCTTCAGATAATGAAGAACATGCATGGCAACTTGCCAGTGAGGAACACAAGGAGACTTCATAAACTTTGCAAAGGTATGAACATAATAGATAAGCTCAGGTTGTGTGATAGTGAGATAAATGAGGCGTCTCACTAGTCGCCGGTACTGCTCAGGGTCATCGTAAAGAGGTCCTTCAACCTTTGCAAGATCATGTTGTTTCTCCATGAGAAAGTCAGTAGGTTTAGAAGCCGACAAACTTGTATCAGATAAAATATCCATGACATATTTCCTTTGCTAGAGAAACATCTCATCCGGCCTTCTAGCAATCTCTATACCAAGATCCTTCATATAAAAACATGAGCTCAAGTATTTCTTGAATTCAGAGATGAGCGACGAAGAACTAACAGCAATAACCAAATCATCCACATAGACGAGGACATGTAAGGAAACCAAACTGTTGAGAAATGCAAATAAGTAGTAATCAGCCTTACTCTTAACAAAACCAAATGTACGTAAAGTCTGAGCCAACTTCGCAAACCAATTACGAGGAGCCTAACGAAGACCATAAAGAGATTTCTGAAGCTGACAAACGTGACCCGAAGGCGCATGATATTCTGGTGGGGGCACATGTAGACTTCCTCATGTAAATCACCATGAAGAAATGCATTATGCACATCCATCTGGTGAAGTTCCCAACCACGAATGACAGCAACATAAAGAAATAAACAGACCGAACTCATCTTTGCAACAGGAGCAAATGTCTCAGTATAGTCAATACCTTCTTTCTGGCGATTGCCAAGAACCACCAAATGAGCCTTGTGATGCTCAATGGAACCATCATATTTGAACTTGGTGTGGTACACCCATTTGCATCCAATTGAAGTCTTATGCAGAGGTAGTGAATAGAGAGATTTGAATTCGAGACCTCAATCTCAACAACAAGAGTGCTAACCACTAGATCAAACAAACACTATTGACAAAAAGCTATGTTAAGTAATTATTAAACCTCATCAACTCTTTAAGAAAAGTAGAACACAATATTAAACCTCACCTCATGAAGCAAAACCTCAGTGAACCTTCGCAGTCACCACCGTCTGCTTCCACCGTCATCGTCGAGAATGTGAACACCTCTGGTAGCGCGTGAGATGCACACGCATCATCTCCTACCTTCAGGCGTTTGCATCTCATGCACCTTCTCTCTGCAATTAGCTCGACGTCCTCCTTCGTCTTCTTTCTTTGTTGTTCTTCCTTCGCTATTGCAGAGCCGTCGTCATTAAAGATTGCATTTTCATTGTCATCAAAGATCGTAGCACCATCGTCATCAAAGATTGCAGTACCATCATCATCAAAGATTGTAGCGCCACCATCACCTCCGTCACAGTGCTGTTGCAGATCTCTCGTCGTAGATCGAACGTTGTCATTGATAAACCCTAACTCCTCATTGTTGCCTCAACGTCGATTGCTCCTCACCGCCACGAAATTCCTTCGTGCGACGTTGTCTCTGTGCGATGCCATCTTATGTAGAAAAATCAGGTGCAGTTATGTGGAAAAATAATCTGAGCAGCAAAAAAATCAAAAAAATCATAATATGCAGGAAAAATAATAATTTGAACAGTAATAATATGTAGAAAAAAATTCAGGACAACAACAAAAAATTATAACAAAATTAGAACTAGTTCAGCAGAAACCAAAAACCAGTTCAGCAGAAAAATAATAATTCAAGGACAGCAGTTCAAAATGACAGAATACCTGAAATGATGTTTGTAACCCCGTTGAAAAGTTGAAGGAACTTGCAAATTTTCTCCGCCTTTACAAAATCCTCTTCAGATGGCAGCATTTTCAAGTTTCCATCGTTGTCTCTATATCGAGGAAACGCCTTCTTAAACTCCAAAGCACATGAAAGCATGGCATAAGTTGCATTCCATCTGTTGTGCAATCTAAAAGAAACTTCTTCCTTGAGCATTTCAGCTGCTTAGCAATGTCACTAATGATAGAAACTCGCCCCACGGAATTTGTTATATAGTTAACACTATCTCTGACATTCTCAATGATATCACCAATCTCATCCATTCCATATTTAACCAAAATATTCAATATGTGTGCACAACATCTTACATGAAACATTTACCCGGCTA
>JAULKK010003950.1:0-10478 GCA_032355705.1 Rubia peregrina
TCAACACTTCTGGGCTGTAATGAAACCAACTGTACATATCACTAAGCTCATCAAGAGTAGACTTTCCAAATTCTTTTCGGGTTCCACTAAACTCCATAGAAGAAAATCATGGAAAAATGGGGAGACATGTGCTTTCCAGTTGCTGAAAATGGACTGGGTTTTAGAAGTATTTCGACCATAATTACGGCCTTCTCGGTCAAATGTTCCTCGGCTGCATTCTTTGCCTTGTATCCCAACAAAAATATGATATCATTCGGGTATTGAGTTATGGTTTGATGAAATGTGCATGTCAGTAGTCTTTTTAACTTATATTTAAAATATACTATGTGTTGGTGTTCCAGGCTTGAACATCATGTTACATCATTTCGGCAGGTCTTATTTTAAGCCTTCTGATACTGGTGGTGTCATCTTCCTTCCTCTTTATGCATTCTGATAATGGTTAAGCCATATCCCTTGCTTTTTATGCACTCTTATAAATGATCAGTCTATAGGGCATGTACAATTGGGTTTTGGAGTGGGTGAATTGAAAATTGGGACAACATGGAGACAACTTTCTCCACAATGGGGGTTGAATGTGGTTGGAATTAATTCCAGCTGTGGGCACAAGTTGAAATTCTCCAACCGGCCCAATTCTGCCTTTGTCAGGCTTCACGTGGGCATGGCAGAGAGGCGCTATTGCGCCTTTTGTTGTCTGCCTCCAGTGTGCCACATGACACCCTCAGATTGGGCCACGTGGCACCTGCTGTCCCCTTTTTAAAATGTTGATTGGGACACGTGACCCAATCTGGTGGTGCAACGTGTCCCAACCGAATTTTGTTTTAAAAAAAGTTTTAAAATTAAATTTAAAAACAATTTTAAAATTCCCAAAAAATTGGATATTTATTTTTTACAATCTAAATGAAATTTTGGATCTTTTTAAAAATCAAAATTACATTCTTAAAAAATTGTTTCTTTTGTTTAACTATGATTCATGAAATAAATTTTAAAAATGAAAATTAATTTTGAAAATGAGATTTCAAAAAATAAAATCCAATTCAATAATTATAGGTGTATTATTAAATTTCATATTTAAATTTATTTTGTTAGATAAATTTATTTGAACTAATTATTAAAGGTAGAATTAATGAGTATGATAGAGAGAATCAAGTGGAGTCCATGGAGTGGTTTCAATCACTGTGGAGAAAAAATGGAGTGATTTAGTTGTGGTTTGAATTGCTGGGGTGGAGGAGAGAGATTAATTATTTAATTAACTGAAAACACAAGAGTGGTTTGAGGGTGGTTTGACCATTGTACATGGTCTTAAAGACTTAAAGAACCATAATAATGCAAACCAAGAGAGGAAGAGGGAATTGAAGCATGATTGCACCTGACCGAGCACAGTGCTCTGCCCAGTGGGACAAACCCAAGTGGTTGCACCAAGTGATTGTTCTAACACTCCGGGTATGGCAATGAAACCACATTCTTCCATGGTTGCATGCGCTACCCCATTTCAATTGCAAATTCATAGTGGAAGTTGGGTTGTCAACTTATTATGAACAAAACAGCATAATTCACTCCGCAGTAATGAACTTGTCTATCCATTTCTACGAAACAAGAAAAAGGCGCAGGAAAAAGAAATATTATCTCTCTGCCATCTCACATTTTGTATGTTTCTTTTTTATGAAGATAAGTTTTCTTTTTCTAAAATTCAACTTTCATGAATTTCTGTTGGTTTTACTCCGCTGCATCAAACTTGAGAGAAACTAATATTGAAAAACTCTCTAGTGAATTTGCAATACAGATATCTCTACAAAATAATTTAATAAAAATCAACTTTCAAGTCGTGTACGAGACACTTTTCTTAAGACTTTATTTGTTCCCTTTTGTGTGCATACAATTCAGAACAAATATCCTCTAAAATAAAATGAAACATTGTTGACAATGCACTCACTTCTCCAACCCCGAATGAACAAAGGATCGAAGAGCAAGAATTCTCAAAGAATAATCCATTATTATTCTTTTCCTTTTTGTGAGGTTTTTCTCTCATATTGAGTTCTTCTTTCTTTTCTCATATTTTTCTTGTAATCTCATTGTATTCTTGTTGTGTCCTTCAAAGTGAAGACAACCCATCTATTTATAGACTAATGACTTGAAATGAAATAATATATCTCTTCATGACATATACCATTTGGGAACTTGAAGACATATCTATTGGTGATAAACAATGTTCACACCGCTTCATTAATTATAGTCACATCTTTTTAATCATTGGAAATATCCAACAATCCCCCGCCATTTTCAATTATTAAAAACGCACTCTCTAAATCACAGAAAACTCTTGATAACACATGCAACGGCAAGTGGTGTCTTTCTATTGAACCAAAGTCTTGGTGAAGGGCGCTATAACTTGTCGAACCACTTGGTAGGCTATGTTTTGAACCAATAATTTGTATAACAAGCCACATTGACCAGCACACACGTATTTTCTTCTTTCCCATTACTATAAACTACACAATTCAAGCTCATGTGTGTCTATCCTTGCATGAATGTGGCCAAGAAGTAAAGTACGAAAATCTTGCAACTGACATTTAAGTCTTACACTAATATAGGCAAGTCTATGTGCCTCTTTCACACTACGAACAATACCAAGGCTAATCAAACTGCCCCACCATTTATGGCTCTTTCATGGACTTGTTAAGAACTTTAAAGTCCACCTTAATATTAATCAAGTGGGTCAAACCAGCACTCCCTCTTTTGTATTGTTTTGATTTGAGTGCTCAAATCACTATTATAGTGTACGATGACCCATTGAATCCAAGACTTGGTATCTAACCAAGTATGGATTGAGGTTCCACCATTTAGTGATTTAAATGGACTTTCCATCCCATTTTTTAAAAAAATTCACTCATCAACTTACTCGATGATATCATCTCTTTAAGTGAACATCACTTTCGTCAATATGCAAATACATGCCAAATATAATCATATACCGTTTTAACTCATCATAACATAATTCAGGATGCAAATTATAATTTTCTTGTTCCACGCATTTACTAGAAATTTTTAACATTTAAACATCAATTATGCATGAAATATATTTCTCTTTCATGGATTTCACAAAGCATATGATCATGCACCATGCATATGAACTTCAATCATATTTTTACAAATATTTAGGTATCATGCATAAGAACTTCAATCATATTTTTACTGAAGAATAACCATATTTGATCCACATAATTTATAAAATCAAAATTATTCCTTGCACGCGAGCCTAAATTACAATTAAGAACTAATAATTTTATTTGTCCTTCGTGTTTTGATTATTTAATAAAAATTGATTCCATTTACATAATCCTTTTTTTGGAACTATCCATTCTAAATTTCTCCACATAGCAACATATCGAATCTAGTGATCATTATATTCCAAATATATTGCCATTATTTTAGTTCACCATATACCATTAAAAGGCTTTAAAAAATAATTCAACTCCAAAAGAATGGGAAATACACATCAGTATAATTGTATCATATTTTTGAAGGCTTGTAACAGATGATCACAAGAAGTATCATATCATTAGCGGAGAAATATAAAAACTATAAATTATTAGAAAAACATACCAGAGTTGGGCTCAAGATTACCCCATCCAAACTTCTTCTTTTCTTCTCAAATTTGATTTAAACATGACAATATAAAGCCTTAAGATTGTTGGTTTTACTCCGCTGCATCAAACTTGAAAAGAACTTATGTTGAAGAAATCTTCTATGAACCTGCAAAACATATAACTCCACAAAAGAATGTAATAAAGACAACTTTCAAGTCGTATACGAGACACTTTCCTTAAGACTTTATTTGTTCCTTTTTGTGTGCATATGATTCAGAACAAATATCCTCTAAGATAAAATGAAGGCTGGTTGACAGAAGTGTGCACTCACTTCTCCAACTCCGAATGAACAAAAGATTGAAGAGCAAGAATTCTCTAAGAATGATGCATTATAATTGTTTTCCTCTTTGTGAGGTCTTCTCTCATATTTTAGTATTTCTCTCTTTTCTCATGTTTTCTTCTTGTAATGTTGAATTCTAGTAGTATACTTCAAAGTGAAGACAACCCATCTATTTATAGACTAATGACTTGAGATGAAATAATACATTTTTTCATGACATATACCCTTTGAAAAATTAAAGACATATCTATTGGTGATGAACAACCGCTTCATTAATTATAGTCACATCTTTTCAATTATTGGAAATATCCAACATACACAACAATAGGAACATCACATGCACAAAAATACTTTGATAATACTTATGAACCAAAGAAAAATATAAGAAATTAGACGTAATTGTTACATTAAAGCTCAAAACCTCTAAAATACATGCACAGATCGGAAAATGCAGAGTTCAAACCGCTTCAACAACCAAAATTTCGGAAACGAAACAGTTGCACCGAAGAAGATGAGTGATTGAGAGAACAAAATACCTTAAGGACGAAATGATTCGACAGAGAAGAAATTTATTTATTTGAGGTAAACAGAGGAGAGTTGAATGCCAAAGAAGTGAGTAAAATCGTTTGAGAATTCGAATAATAAATTGCAAAGGAAAATTAACAACGATTGAGAAATTGGATCAAATATTTAAGGATAAAAACGAAGAGTCGCCAATTTTAAATCAGGACTGATTTTACAATATAGAGCAAATGATTTTGGTGGCCCTTTAACTATTACCAACGTCCCCCTTTGCCCCATTATCTCTTTTCAAACTTTTTTAACCCTCAACTTACTAAACAACTTAATCGTGGCGCTAAGAGCAGGTCAAACATGGTCAAAACATATATTTGAGAGGGTAAAACAGTTATTTCTCATATTTTTCTTTCCTTTTCTATTTTCCTATTTCTTTTTTTCTTTCTCCTCACCTCCCCCCTCCCCTTCCCCTTCCCCGACGCCGTCACCACCTTCCCCTTTCCCGACGCTGCCATCCTTGCCTTCACTCACATTCCCCTTCTTCGAATTAGGTCGTGCGAAGTTTAGGTTTTAGGCGAATTTAACTTGGATCTCTGACGAATTAGTCGTGCCATGTTGAATTGGGTTGACCCGCTGAACTTTTAGGTGGCGATATGTTTAGTGCTAGTGGGTATCAGGTGGGGATGGAAACGTGGGCGGCGGGTTTCAGAGGGTGAGGGCGGCGGGCTTTAGAGGTGGAGGGTTTCATGGGTGGCGAGGGCGGAGGGATTGAGGGTTTCGGCGGAGGGCTGAATGTGAGAAAGTGGAAATGTGGTGCTGAAGATGGTGGCGAGGGCTGCGGGATTGAGAATTTTGGTGGAGGGCTCAAGGTAAGGAGGCGGAGAGCCGCGGCACTGAAGGTGAACATGTTGAGGGGATGGTTAAAATAGGGGAGGAGTTGGGTTGTAATTAAATTAAAATTGGGGGAGGGTTGCGTTGTAATTAAAATAAAAGAGTGACTGGGTTGTAATTTAAAAAGAAGCAGGGGGTTAAGTTTGTAGATAAAATGGGAAAAATTCAATTTTACCCTCAACTAATGGAGGAAACTTTAAAGTTAACGAACAGATCTGACGGAAGGACCACGATTAAGCTATTTTTTAAGTTGAGTGGTCAAAAGTGCTTTCTTTAAAAAAAATACCAAAGGCGGACGATAGTGATAGTTGAAAGACCACCGAAGTCATTTGCTCAATTATAATTATTTATATATCATGATACATGATAAAAGTTTTTCAAAGTTATAGAATTTTCGGTGCAATAATTAAAAATAAACATTAAATCACCTCTTTAGTCATATTAATTACTACCTCCGTCCCAACAGTTTTGGCCTATTTTTTGGCCAACTTTCTCAGACCATGTTTGACCATAAATTTCAATTAGTATATAGACTCTAAATCATCATGTGAGATATTGTTAGACTCTCATGTCAACGTAGTTTCTAAATATCAAATTTTAATGGTACATTAATATCCGTAATTAAAGTTATTGATGGTCAAACATGGTATGAGAAAGTTGACGAAAAAAAGCCAAAACTGTTGGGACAGAGGTAGTAGTCTATTTTTTTTATACTTTCAATGCATATACGTATGGTACATCTCAGCATAAATAAAATATACAATCAAATATTTTTTCTTATATTTTATCATAACCCAAACACGAATTTTCAGCTCCTAACTCGTTTGGCCACCTGTAGAAATTAATAAAGGTAGGCTGCCTTCCAAAACTTATTGCTCAAATGAAAATTTCAAGTATCATTACTTTTCCACTGAATTTATTGAACCATTAATGCATGTAGTTTTTATCTGAAACAAGAAAACAATTTGGCAGTGGCTATTTTAAAAAAGGGGTTGCGGTCTCAATAAGATATACTATTTTAATGAATATTAAAAGAGCAGTGTAAAGAGTCTAAAGACTGACTCACTAATAAAAGTAACACAAATGTAAAATATGAACGTGTGATTTTATTAACGATACAAGATACATATATAGGCAGCTTGTACAGAATCACAAATTGAAAATGATTCTATCTAACGCTACAACATATACAAGAATATTCATAAAATATCTCCTACACTCCTACTCAAATTAGAGCATGAGGATCCCGAAGTCTGAAAGGACTTCAACCAAGTGCCTTAGTAAACAAATCTACTGGCTGACTGAAAATACTAATATGATAAGTAACCACATCACCAGACTAAACCAAATCACGAACAAAATGACAATCAATCTCAATATGGTTCATTCTCTCATGAAACACTAGATTGGCTGCAATATGAAGAGCTGTCTGACTATCATAATATAAAAGCATCGGAGTAGGATGAGCAATACCTAATGAACCAAGTAGATACTTGAGCCACAACAACTCAAAACAAGCAACTGACATAGCCCTATACTCTGCTTCAACCGAAGAGTGAGAAAGAGTTGGTTGTTTCTTCGTCTTCCAAGAAATGAGAGATTCACTAATCATCACAAAATAACCAGTCAAAGATCTCCTAGTAATGGGACAAGCTGCCCAATCAGAATCACAGAATGCTGTAAGCCGAAGCGAACTCTTAGCTAACAGAAATAGGTCTTGACCAGGATGACTCTTAAGATAGTGTAAAATATGCAGTGCAGCCTGTCAATGTGGCAATCACGATTTCTCCATAAACTGGGCCAAGGTATGAACTAAGTAGCTAAACTCAGGGCGAGTGATGGTAAGATAAATGAGCTTTCCAGCTAGACGCCTGTACTGCACAGAATCATCAAACAATGGACCATCATCTTGCGCCAAATTGTGCTGCTGTTCCATGGGGAAAAGTGGGTTTCGTTGCCAATAACCTAGTATCCGACAAATTCAAGACATATTTCCGCTGAGATAGAAACATGCCATATGGGCGACGAGCTATCTGAATGCCCATGAAATACTTCAGAGCACCAAGATCCTTCATAAGAAAACAGGAGCACAAATACTTCTTGCATTTATTCATCATCTCAGGAGATAAACCAACAATAATAAGATCATCAACATAAACCAAAACATGAAGAGATACAACATCTTAGAGATAAGAAAACAAAGATAAATTTTCCTTACACTGAACAAAACCAAAGAGATGAAGAGCAGCAGCAAGCTTGGCAAACCAATTCCGCGAAGCTTGCCGAAGACCGCAAAGAGATTTGCGAAGCTTGCAAACCAAACTAGGCGCCGATAATGTATAACTTGGAGGCGGGTGCATGTACACCTCCTCCTCAAGATCACCATGGAGAAATGCATTGTGAACATCCATCTGATGCAAATCCCATCCACGAATAGAAGTAACATCTAAGAAAAGACTATCCGAACTCATCTTGGCAACATGAGCAAATGTCTCAGTAAAGTCAGTGCCCTCATTATAACAATTACCAAGAATAACCAAACGAGCCTTGTAACGCTCTAAAACCATCAGACTTGAACTTGGTATGATACAACCACTTGCATCCAATGACCTTTTTACCAGGCGGGAGAGGAGCAACAACCCATGTATTATTCCGCTCGAGTGCATCAATTTTGTCGGACATTGCAGCACGCCAATGAGAATGGTGAGAAGCATCAACATAAGTAACTGGATCAGCAACATCTGTAACTACAACTAAAAATATGGAATGCAAAACTGAAAAGTTAGCACGGGATACATAATCAGCAATAGGGTAACGAGTACCTGCAGACATTGCAGCAGACGACGAGAGATCAACAGGGGGGTTATCGAGCGAGTAGCAGCGTAGATATAATCTTTGAATTTAACCAGAGGCTGACATGGACAAGTGCTTGGTTGATGGACTGGCAGAACTAATTTGGATGACAACTCAGAGACAAGCCATAGCTCGGCAATAGGCGGTTGGTCGGTGGACAGAGCCGATGGTGATAACCTTGGTTCGACAATAGACAGTCGTAGCTCTAGCTGAGCTGATCGTTGACCTGTCTAGGGTGGTGGGGTCTCCGGAGTTTGAGCTGGTAGCATTGGTTTTTCTACGGCTCGTAGGATGACACCGGCTCCACTTGAATAGAAGGTTCCGAGATGAAGTTGTCATAAAGAGCATGTGATTGTAATGCCAATGGATCAACATGTAACTTTTTCCTAGAAATTGGTGCAAATGGAAAACAGTCTTCATAAAATATCACATCTTGACTGTCAAACACAGTACGAGACTTCAAGTCATAAACACGCTAGGTCTTCTTGTTAATATGATAGCCAAAGAAAGACACACTTCCGACTTCTAGATGAAAACTTATCACACGGTCGTGGAAGCTAAGAGGCAAAGCCGGGAGGCCGTCGTCGTGCCTCTCAAAGATAGTATTTATAGGCCCTAATTGCGGCTAACTACTAGAAAGTATATAGTAGCAGGTCGGGGTCGTCCACAAGGAAAATGAAGTTTTATCGAGTGTTAAGCTTAATTAAAAGCACACAAAGAAGTCACTCTAAGTGTGTGGTAACAAAATTTCCGATGGCGATAACCTTGGCTCGGCTATGGACAGTCATAGCTCTAGTTGAGCTGGCCGTTGACCTGTCTGGGGTGGCGGGGTCTTCGGAGTTCGAGCTGGTAGCATTGGTTTTTTTTCTGCGGCTCGTAGACTGGCACTGGCTCCACTTGAACAGAAGGCTCCGAGATGGAGTGGTCATAAAGAAGATGTGACTGTAATGGCAATGGATCAGCACGTAACTTTTTCTTATAAATTTGTGCAAATGGAAAACAGTCTTCATAAAATATCACATCGTGACTGTCAAACACAGTATGAGACTTCAAGTCATAAACTCGCCAGGTCTTCTTGTTAATATGATAGCCAAATAAAGACACACTTCCGACTTCTAGATGAAAACTTATCACACAGTCGTGGAAGCTAAGAGGCAAAGCTGGGAGGCCGTTGTCGTGCCTCTCAAAGATAGTATTTATAGGCCCTAATTGCAGCTAACTACTAGAAAGTAGATAGTAGCAAGTCGGGTCGTCCACGAGGAAACATGGGTTTTATAGAGTGTTAGACATAGTTAAAAAGTACACGAAGAAGTCACTCTACATGTGTGGTAACAAAATGGGGGGGTTGGTTTTGGAAAACACTACGCTTACTGTAAACTAATAAATTAATAAACAATTATAGAGAACCATGCAAATACGACCACACTAGCACAAAATACGGAATAAATATTATAACGAGTCTTGGGCGCAATTGGTTTACATTTCTAGTTATGTTTTGATCACCGATTAATTAGCCTATTTTTATGCATTAATCACATATTGTGGAGAAATTATCAGCACCTTTCGAGTGAAGGTATTTCTCGCCTCTCCTTGGTTATAGTTAGAGTGGGCGATCGACACCACACAATAGCCCTTACCCTCGGGTCACCCTAGACTACCGGCGTCATAGATTTCCCCAAAAATAGCAATACACATGGAGACCCAATACAACTAACATAATATCCTACAAGCAAAAAAATTGGGATAGCACAAATATACTCCCTCAGTCCCACAATGATCTTTCTATTTTCCTTTTTGGGACGTCCCACAATGATCTTCCTATATATATTCCTTCCATTTTTAGTCTATAAATCATACCTAAAATACCACAATTGTCCTTAGTTAAAATTGAAATTACAAATGCATGCATGCCTTTAGTTCACTAAATAATTTTTTTTGTGGGCCATGACCCATGTGTATGAGTTCACAAAAAAAGTTATGGTCTGAACCCACATGCCTGCGGGGCTTGTTAAATTTTCTTAATGTTTGTGCCATTTTCCTTTTGGAAGAACATTAAGGGACGAAGGGAGTATCTACTAATAACGACTACGAGGATCAGCCTTTATGCTAATCGTTATTAGTGAACTACATTGATAATTAGTCAAACCCATTAAAATTCATCTTAAATCTAAGAAATTTCATCAATTAATAATCATAATTAGTTGTCATACCCAATTATAACCTTCATCAACTAACGATAATCATATCGACAAAAAGTCAAAGTCTTCCCGGTTTAACCAAAAATCTAGCAAATA
>JAULKK010003960.1:0-10477 GCA_032355705.1 Rubia peregrina
ATACAAACACTTCATATTCTCAAACAACCCATAGCATAAATGAAGTAAAACTCAACATCAAGAACACAATAAATACTAAATAACAAATGCTTCAAGAAAGAGTGAAATAGAGGTTCTTACTATATTAGTTTGGAAGCCTCAATCCAATGCTCCCAAGGAGTTAACTAAGCTAAATAACAATAACCCATAACTAATCTATAAAAAAAACTAAGAAAAGAAAGAAGAAGAAGAAGAAGAAGAAGAAGAAGAAGAAGAAGAAAAATGAAGATCTAGGGTTCTTGGAGGGTGATTTTTGGCCAAGAGAAAAGAAGATGAAATGAAGATAAGATAAGAGGTATTTATAGTACAAAAGTTGGCGAGAAAATAGTCAAAAGTGGTTTTGGGCGCGCAGGGCGCGTGCGATGCTGGACGACCCAGGCGGAGCTGGCGCGGAGGCCGTGTCATTCGAGCAGAAACCGCACACGATTTGGATCCCTAGCATGGAGACCTGGGTGCTAGCGCGCATGGTCCAGCGCGTGGGTGCACTCTATCAGGCGCTGCCCGCGTGGTTTTCACTCTGAATGCTGGTTAAGCGTGCGGGCAATGCACCCGGTCATCTTCACCTGGCCGATTGGCCGACCGGTCTTTGCATCGCTACAGGTGAACCGTTGATCCATTTTGAGAGTTGTTGTTGTCAATTTTATAGTGTTTGAGAAGACGAATCCAATGGTGCAATCCTTGGAGGTTGGTTCTTCTCGGCTAATTCTCATAACTTTGTTCAAACTTTCGGATCACAATTCATCCGCTTCTTTGTCTTCTTCCTCCGACCCTTTTATCTTCTACCACGTTTTGACTCTTGGCCTTCAATATTCTACCATCCTTACGAATGGCCTTCAATAAAATACTCCAAAGTGCTTACAAGCAATCTACAAATTAAGCTCACAAAAAAAGATCTAGATGCTCGTAAGGATAAAAAATCCATTAGACTCAAACAAGGTTACAAAATGAAGGATTTAGGTACGAAACCCGAAAACGGTTATCTAAGCCCCTTATGATGTAAAAACCTACCTAAATCTAGCAATCTTCCAACAAAAAGATAGCAAGAGAGATGTTAAATGCTTCGAAAAATACATGCATTTGAGGTCTCATCAACAAAAAATAGGAGCTTTGTGTATAGTAACTAACATTAGGATAGGTATAGTAATGTATAAGAACAAATCATAAACTGAACAATATAAATTCAGTAAAAAAAAGTTGTTGTAAAAAATGGTTATATTGAAACTACATAGGGAAATCAATAAAAATTGAGGACAGGGGGGAACGAAGAGTAAATGAAAAGATGTCAATATCTCATATAGTAAGATTAGACTGATAATTTTATAACTTGGGGGGTTTTTAGAACCGAAGTAAATGGGTTACAAATGTTTTATTCAAACAATAAATACCCAAATACAAGTACCGGAACAACTCAAAAAGTGGAAGGGTATCTCATATAGGCCTTAACTCATTTGTTTTTTTCATGCATAGATACAAAGGGTGATGGATACAGTAAAATTACTTGAAGGTAAGTGGTAGGAGAGGTTGAGTTCCTGTGAGGAGGGATTGACGAACAGAAATGGTATCTCAAATCTTGATAGCCTGGGCAAACATTTAAGGAATAAATTAACTATGTAATGTTGTTTACTGAATGTAATATTTAGAAATTAATATTAAAGAAGAGAATCAGATACTATGCATATACCTAAAAATTTAGCCTTTAACATAAAGTAAGTACAAATTAAGAATTTTGGGGAAGAGGAACATTATGTTGTAAGCATATACTTCAAAGCAAGAAAGAATCAGTAAGGTAAAGAGAATAAGATTTTGGGTGAAACAAATACCTATTTAGCCTCTAATCTGCAGCTGCACGGTGTTCGTGTTGTTAGACCAACTATCAAACACTTAGGATGCAACTCAGAAACAAAAAATAGCGGAGAAGAAATTAATGGGATAGATTATGGAGTGAAGGAAACATAAAAAAACTTTGTAAACTAAGCAGTGGGAACAATTTGTTACCATGACCTGAGAATGATGAACTGCTAGCGGAATGTGTAAGTGGAAATCAGCAAGAGGGAAATTTACTGTAATAAATTTTTGGGCGATGTTTGAGGTGAAGATGCTGATGGTAGAACTGGGCCCAATAAATAGTGATTTCCACTGCTTCTTTAGTGCTATCCAATTTGTACTTGAACCTACTCTGTATTCCATTGAAAAAGAAGAGTATGAATTAAGCGTTTGATACAATAACTGAACAATAAATAGAAAAATAAAAAACTATATTTAAAGTCGTAAAGTAATTTTCAGTAAATTATATGGTATCCTTGGGATTCCATGAGCATCGCATCTGCAAGGATATTTAGTGCATTTTAAATTGTAAGGATGTGGATTTTTCTCATGTGAGTTTGTGTATCATTGTATTTACTATGTAATTATAATGTAAATATTGAATGCACAAATATTAGTATTGAAATGCACATTTTACATATATACTATGCACTTTCATGGTACTCCGAGGGTACAATATTCTGATTGTACTCTTAATTATTTTAATGCAACTTACATTGGCTTAAGTGTAGTGATTTGTAACGGAAATAAATGTAGTTTAATATGATGGGGAATTTTTTTCTTATCTATTTGCCTACGGAATATTGTAATACATGTTCTTAAAATGTGTAATTTGTATGCGGTGGAAAATTAGTATCACCTGCCAAAAAGATGATAGATAATAATATGGCATAGGTAAGATTCGAAATATGAATACATAGAAATAGAATAAATGGAAATAACCAAATGGTTCGTGCAGTTATATCGTTTAAAATATGATATAGGTTAAATAATAGTGGAAGTGATTTTTACTTAATTTAATATAATTTCCATTTAAATATTTGAACTGGTTTCTAATGAAGCTAATTTCAAGTTCATAAGATTTAAATTTATGGGGTAAGTTAGGGAGACAAAGAATATAGATTTAATTAGACACAACAGCTTGTATGCTTATAAATGCAGTTAGTAGTATAATTTCCCGTCATTTGTTGTTTTGATTCCGTGCATTTTATTACGGACCCTAATTTCACATATATTATCGGAAGTAATTAAGTTTCACATATTAATGGTTGAAGAAAGTTGTTAGGAATTTTGTTGGTTTATTATAGGTGACTACGACTACGAAGTAAACCAAAGTAAAACAAAGGGATAAAATGTAAGAAAAGCATAGTGCAAAACAAGGATTTCGACCAAAAGCACAATGACAACAAAATGGAAAGGTAACAAGAGCACTACATTAATGTAACCACTTATCCCATAGAAACTATAATATATAACATATTAGAACAACATATATGGGTTTTCCCTAGGTTGCTTCCAACTGTAAGAAACTAAACCATACACTATGAAAAAATACTAAACTCACATCATTTTATTCAGCAGTAGGCCAGTTTATACATACATAGATACAGGAAAATGCTACCTCCGAAGTGTTCAAAAGATGCTGAGTAACAAGGCTAACGGCCAATAACTAAACCATACACTACAAAAAAAATATGTAGCTTGCACCGTTCCATTCAGCAGTAGGCTAGTTTATACATACATAGATACAGCAAAATGGAGTGCACAAAATATGCTGAGTAACAAGGCACACCGTTGTATCCTAATCTTGTTTTTCATGCTTAAGCCCTTTAATTTCAGGAGTAGACGTTTGTTGGAAACTTCTTTTACTGGTCGTTGGTGGTTGGTGTGTATCTAAGTCATGTGTGAGGACATGGTCGTGGGTCACAAATGTAGTTTCTCCAACTTCAAGCATTGGGGTATCCGGTGAAGGTGTTTTTTGAAGATTTGATGATGAGCTTTGCTCTCCTGATGGTGATGAAGGTAGATCACTTATTGTAACACATGCTATAACAGTGTATCAGATCACTGGTTTTCCTCTAACGTCAGTGGTCGACATTCTAACATGGTAAAGCATCTGCAACTCCTTCATATGCTCATTAATCTTTTGTGGACTAAACTCATATTCTTACCTTGTGAAATGAAATTAATGTACATGATGTGTATTATGATAAAAGAAAAAAATCAGCTTGATGATTATACCTCTTCACTATTGTTAATTATTCATCCAGCTAAAGTATACTTCAACGTTGGACCTTCTCTATATTCTACATGGACATCTAAGTTTCTAGTCCTATCAAATAAGTCAGCTTGAAAGTGTAACTTGAATTGTTATCGATAAATTGTAGTTATAAGATGGTGTAGTGAAAAAATATTGATCGAAAGATGTAATGTAGAGCTGATTTCATTAAGGAAGAGAAATATAAAAATAATTGAAGTAATTATTATCTGGAATCGTAATAACAGAGTTGTAAAATGAATAACAAATGAACATTAAAAATACCATAGCCATGAGAGATAGAATATGTCCTAGGGACTGAGGACATGTAGGCGGGGAAATAAAGTATAAATAAAGAGGACCAGGAATTATATTTTGGCACTCAGATACTAATAAACAGGAACAATGAAAACGTATAAGTTATAACTTAGAAGCCAGTAAAATAGATGAAACTTTATGAGGCTTTGGGCTTGAAAAATCATAGTTACAATACAAGCATGTGAATTCATTTTTGTAAGCGGCTCAACAAAGTTTAGAGCAAGAAGAACATGCAAAGAAGTTGAAACTCTGGTTCAATTTCGTAATATGCAGCTTTATTTTTAGCTAGAAACATTTAACGTAGCACAAAAAAAGATGGGAGGTGAAACATGTGTCGAGTAGCAGGCAAAGAAGGAAGTAAGAGGAATATAATATTGGAATCACCATGTGGGGCAAACTTGTAATTTGGCTAATTATTCGCACTTGAGAATCAAGAGGGTACATAGCAACCTGATGTTGACTGTCATAAAGTTTTGTAAAATAATGTTATCAACATACTCCTTGTTAGAGTTCAGCCTGAGGGAATACATATGAAAGCATTGTTAGTGGAGTATAATAAGTGGAGCACATAAAAGTAAGTGTAAGGATATCGTATTAGGTAACATTTGGAGGACGGATGGGAAATACTAAATTAAGAAGGCAGTATATGTAGGTAGAAATTAGTACCATAGTTGCAGCTCTTCAGCTTCCACAGTTGGAGAGTTATACAGAAGAACAATATTAAAAGTACTTCCAACAGATAAACCTGCAAGGATAAGAAAATGTGATGGAGAAGTAAACAGTCAAATAATGGGAGGTAAAGTATTATCATTATTGGGGGTTTCCCTTTTTTCAAAAGTAAAGAAAATAATGGCACAGTATTACCGTAGACGAAATTGACTGATAATAGTATTCCCAGCATAACCGGAATTTTGTGAAGATTTTCAGTCAAGTAAGGGTCTTCATTCTTGAGGAATTCTTCCCACAAACTAAGAATCAGAGGCTTACACCTGCTCAGGTGAAAAAATATATTAAAGGGCTAAATATAATAGCTTCAGAAGAAGTAGAGCAGGACTTATAATTTATTTTCAAAATAAATAACTATTTTTTTTAGGATGACAAACTCCTGGATATTCCTGTTCGTTCTCGAAATAACACGAGGAGGGAATTTGTGAATCACACCACAAAGCAAATTTATAAAAAGAGTAGGGTGGATTTTTTGAACCAGTGAAAATCGGATATAAACGTTGGCTAATGTAGATTGCAACCCTCTAAAGCTTACTGATGTAGTTGCTGGTACTATCTGAGAACTCTGGATGTTGGTGAAACGAGGTCACTACATATATCAGGTAAAGGAGGAAAGAGCATTCGGGGTTATTTTCGGGCTTGATGTACGAGCTTTTGCTTAGTATGATGTGGTACTTTGATTCTGTAAGAGCTAGTACGTTGGGGCTGGGTTTTTTTTACTCTTCTATTTTCGATGATATATGTTTGGTACAATTTGATCACTTTATCTAACTGTTAGACGTCGTGCTCATAAATAATGCAGTGCATCTCACCATTCTGTGAGATCATAAAAGGAAATGTTGTAAATGATAAACTTAGTAAAATTATATACCAAGTGAAACATTGCACCTGTTCATTAATGAGCACAATGAGCTGTTGTGATCTTCCCCATCTGGTTATGCGAACATGGTTTTTTTCAGAAACAAATACCTTGACAAACCAGACAACAACATTCGGTTGTAAACATCCCAACGTTATGCATTTGTCTTCTATGAACCTAGTGAAACAAAAAGGGAGAGGTGACCGGGCCTTAAGGTACACATATAGAGGGGTTATTTGAAAAAATAATATTAGCATTGGAAGAAAGGCGTGAATCGTAGACATCTATGGTATGAAGAGAGAAGAAATACAATACAACCTAAATGAAAGTGAACATGGATATGAAGGCGTATGTGTGTGCAGTGTGGAGTACGGGTAATAACTGCTCGGGAGTGTAATAGAACGGTCCATATATTATACCACCTGTGCAAACCTAAGAAGAGAAGGGAGGAAAAAAGTAAAGGCTACAGTAAGAAGTTATTGAAAATAAGTGTAAGAAGGTATATGCATACAAAACGATATTGCATATTTTGTGCATGCACACATTGATCTACTCATGACAAAACCAATGGCCTTATTATTAAATTAATTTTGAACTCCTCCATTAATGCCACCTGTTATGTTTCCTACTCCTTCGTTTCTTTCCTCCACTTACCATTTTGTTTTGGTACATTGCCTTTCTTTTTTTTTATTTCCCATTTTTGAGTTTTGATATTATTATTATGAATGCATATAATTTTAGCTTTCTGATAGGTTATGAATACACATCTGATAGGTTATGCATATATCTTGCAGATCATTACCAAAATATTAAGATGTATAATGTTGGAACGGAATGCATGCAACCGCTAATTTGTAATGGTTCCTAAATTAGCGACCAACATTTTCCAATCAATGATTAAGAATATAAAAGTGGTTTGTTTTTCTAGAAAGAGTAATTTGTTTGAAGAAACTTAGTTTTCTAATGGCTTAGGTAAAGGTAAAGGTAAAGGCAGAGTGAATTTATTCATATCATTTTTAACTTCCATATTATGGAAAGTTTTGTAGAGTGTGAAAGAAACATTACATAGTAAAGCTAAGAAATCGTACGGTAAACAACAAGCATTCCCACGTGTCATTATGCATTTCCTATGAATAAAGGTATGGAAATCGGTCTGCAACTTTAAAACAACCATAATCTTAGCAACAAATGGTTACTTGGGGAGAGCAGTGAATGGACACAAATTAACAAGAAGCTCAAAGAAAAATTGAGCGGGAAAACAACCATAATTTATTGAAAGGAAATGAACATAATCGCTGCAAAATGCAAACATTATCATCTTAAAAGAGATAATCACAAGCATAGGGGTATTCCAACTCCAGTTGGTACGACACGATGCTTTCTATAACAGTAAACAACAAAATGAACTGAAAATGAAGTGGTTGGCTAACCTACAACATGTTGAGTAAATCATTAAATAGAAATACCTATTTATACATGAAGAGAGTCCTTAATTTGCATACAAGAAGCACGAACATGAGTAAGGTACTAAACTACGGAACTAAAATAGGTACGGGTTTTGAATGAGATGTAATGGATTGGAGTTAATGTCCCTAAACCCACACTGAAACTCATATATCATTATTACTTTCCGAAAGAAAGCAAAACCACTAAAGGAGTTAAAGCCACAAATATCATATCTGCAAAAGTAATAAAAACTCGAACACAAAGATCAAGTCTAATCTCATATTAAAAGAATTAAAATCATGTAAGGGTCATGAAAACTAACATCGGATCCAAACCCTTACAAAAGGCATGCAAAAATAATATAAAAAGGTAAAACCCCTAGCATTAGGTCCAACCCTAGTTGCTAAAGGAACTGAAATCACTAACATCATGTCCTCAAAAATAATAAAGAGCCTAAAACCTTTAATATAAGGTCTACAAAAAACCATGATTGAGAACCACTGTCAAACACATAACGTAGGAAGGGTAACATATTTTTAAAAAATAGTTGAAGATGTGGAGGGAAAATGGAAATTGAAACATGGTGTCGGCATAAAGCAAAAATGGTAAAGCAAGAAACACAAATACACAATTTAGTAGGTGGTACAATTTGGTAATAAAAAGGAGTAAAAACAACAAGTACATTAAATAGAGGAACCAATTTATGCGGATGCCAGGACGTAGGGAGGGAGAACCAGAAAGAAGGCATGGCTTACCCCAGAGGCCGACACATCATCCTTTAGGGAGTAGCTTACGATGTTAAGAATTCGTGCTTTGGAGAAATTTTTTATTAAAAAAATAGTAGATGAGGGTGACCGAGGGGGCGGTGGGTATACACAGAGAGCAAAACGAAGGAAGCATACAGTTGAAGCCATATTAAATTGGAAGGACAATCGTTCACCGGAAACTATCTATGCACTCGAAATAGCATGTAGCAAAAATTTGGCCACTGAGAGGGAAGTACAGAGAACGAAGTAGTGAGGAGACCAAAGTTGAGGCGTGAGGACCGGTCACCGTATCGAAATCCATATTTGAAAAAATTTAGTACACTTTTAGTATAGTAGTAGATGTAGCACCCACAACTTATGGCTATTTTTGCATGTGTTTTCTTTTTTAAATTGAAACCAATTAAAAGAAGGAAATGATAAATGTATGAGAATTGCAATTCTGCATGTGTATGTTGTGATCTATGTGCCCATGATTAGCATTGTACACATATCTTTTTCTTTCTTTTGGAGAAAATATTTATCTCTCTCTTTCTTTTCCTATCCCAACCAAGTGATCCATTTTCTAGAAAAATCTTGCAGTTCCACTCCACGGAACTTTCTGAGATTGTTTCTCAACGATATCAAATGCTCAAAACCTATGAGGATGCAATCCGGATGCTTTCAACACAGGTGATTTCTGTTGCAAGTTTCACTTTGATCTACTAACACTATCTCCAAGAGACGAAACGTGGGAGGTCATTGTCGTAGGTCTCAACGATACAATTTATAAGACCTAAATGCTTAATAATTACAATTAAGTAGATAATGGCAAATCGGAGTCGTCCACAAAGAAGGGGGATTTTCCTAAGGATTTTTACATATAAAGGTGAATACTACACTAGATATAAATATATGTATACATATAAGCTTGTAAAGAGGGGGGGGGAGGGGTTGGTTGGTTTTTCTAATTTATCAATTTAAAGACAAGTTAACTATCAAGCAATGTAAATCTACTAAATATGGAATAAACTAATAAGAAGAGTTTAAACACAAGTTACGGGACCTTGGGTGTCGGGAATTGATTAAATCTAATTTAGTGGAAAATCAATTATCTAATCCCGAATCGCATGCATGTATTTAATTTGAATCTATCTAAGAGTTAGATTACCTTTGTAGCGTGTTTTACCGTTGAATTTGATCAACCACGGAGACGAGAATCTCAGATATGATTCCTCTATACGTATCCACACAGCACGAGAAGATCGCCTACACCGCCGTCATCTTAGAACGTTGATCAGCAAGCAAAGACCCAGTCTTTGTTCTTTTCTTTACAGTGAGGTTTGTTTTCTGAGAATGATTGGATTGGTTTCTGGTCTGCCGCCTGGAATGGCCAGGGTTCTAATAATATGATTAATGTACATTTCTGTAAAAATATCTATTTATATATAATAGTTATTAATCCAAGAAACCCTAATCCAAGTCAATCTGGGCCTAACCCAATTAGACTTAATGATTTCTAAACTCAATTCTCATATAAATACTATCTGAGCTCCTAGCCCAATATTAATTTCTTTTATCCAATTTCATGTCTTGTGTGTGACCCTATAGGTCCAATCATAATAAGGTGCAAGACCAATTTAATTTATGCTAGCTTATCGAAAGCGGTTTCCAACTAAACATTCTGATCACTCAAAATAACTGAATTAATTATTTTCATAATTAATCCTCCAACTATATATGAAAAATGCACAATGACTGAAGGACACTATTCCAACAATCTCCCACTTGTCCTTTAGACATGTGTGCATTCATATTCCTTTGTCACTTAATGTCTTCATTTGAACATAAGGTAAGATAATGTGTCATCCTTATAAAGTTCAAATGCATTTCTCAAATTCCCGAGTCAAACTGTTAATACAGAAGATTAATCCTTAATCCATCTGAGCACGGCCATGCATTTTACAGTTCCAACTCTCTGAGAGACCCATAAGACAACAATCTCATGTAAATGAGAGAACAATCCCACTCTTGTTCATTCAATTTTTCTCCACTCGATTCATGGAAACCCAAGAACTGCCTTTATAGCCTCCTTTTACGGTGTGACGTTTGACAACCTCAAGGTACACCAATCCACAAGCAAGCAAACACTGAATTACTCAGGTATGAGGAATACATTCCTATAGTCAATGAGACATACTTATGACATTATAAATATCTTAAAGTATTCTCACGGCGGGTCTGTCCAATACAAGTTCCCAACTT
>JAULKK010003981.1:0-10477 GCA_032355705.1 Rubia peregrina
TAACACTAAAATCTATTTAATTAAACAATTAAAAATAACAATCATATAATTATATAATCCAAAACAAATTATATATATTGGAATACTCGAATATGAACTTGGTGAATATAATTATTCTGTGAAACACATTCAAACCCTAAACGTAAAAATATGGTAAACCTATATCACATATTATCTTTAAAATAATAAAATATATCAAAATATAATTTCATCAAATTAAATTTATTTACATATAAATATGAGTTATAAATTATTATTTTTTATAATAATCAATAAACATAAAAAATAAGTCATATATAAATAAAAATACAATGACAAATCTCAAATTTTCGGTAATGATACATTGTGTGGTTGTACAACAGAATCTCTGTGAACCTTATGGATAGACCCACATAGTTTACGAGTGTTAGTGATAATGGATGTTTTATGGAATTTAAACTCAACGTTCAACAAGAATAACACAGAACCTGCAATGGATTGACCAAAATTGTTTGTGGGGAATTGAAAGTGTTGGTGATAATGGACGTTGTATGGAATTAGAAGAGTTTAAACGATAAGACAGAGGTAAGGGGATTGGAAATGAAAAAAACTACGTGAGTTGGGAGGGAGATGAAAAAAATTACGCGTCATTCATGGGATAAAAATGTAAATGTATATTAAAAAGGGGAGGATTTGTGATCGGCCGGAACGGGGGGTATCGGTAAGATACTTCCCACATTGTGTGAAGTTAAATTTCCACCGCATTTCAAATTTCCACGTTTTTACTATTTTCCATCAACCAAACAATCATGCCCATCCTAAAATCTTAGAAATTTATAATTACCTCTTGGTGCTCCTTAGTTTGTGTTTTTCAGACAAGTAATCATATTGCATTCTGAGTTTAGTCATATTGCATTAGTTTGACTAAAAACTTATGCATTCTCTTAGTAAAAAGAACTTATTTTATTTTAAAGAACTACTTATTCCCTTATTAAAGAACTAACATACTTTTAGCAATCTAATCTTATTTTCTCCAAAAAATTTGACCACATTCAACTCAAATGTTAAGAACCAGATTGAACAATGGCCCTTTATCATGGGCAGTCACATGCTCTTCTAACTCATGGGACCTCCCCATCTTAGTTTGCTTCACCAAAAGGTCTTTTCACTAGCCTTCACGCCTATTGCATACAGCGAAACCCAAAATTCAAACATTCTTCTTATCATTGTCTCATCACATGAAAATCGGGTCCAACAAATCATTAGACCATTAACACCAATGTTGATACTTCCACTTACCTCTAAAGTTGAAGGACATTTCAAGTGGCCATCCTCGGTGACAATTTCTAGCACGACAACTCATCAGACATACCAGAATCGACATGTTTATCATTTTTAAAATCTAAATCTTGGCACAATTTTCATTATAACTATGCGAAACATTCATTGACAGTACCTGATTTTGAGGTGCTATCTCATTATTCTTCAGGGAACCCAAGGGATTTATTTATGAGTCTAGCAACTGGTCTTGCATCACCAGGTTGGTAAAGAATGAGAGACCCTAACTCCATTTCTGCAATGGTCTCGTGGATGTTAAGGGTCGAGCACAAAACAAATGCGTTCTCTCAGTCAATTCTTCTGCCAACTCACTCTGATGATTGTCCATTAAATCTTCATTAACGACCACAATCAAAGGTTTCTGCAGTCGGAGCGTCTCAAATATGCTCCCTGAACCTGAAAATTCATGTGATCCATTCCAGAGTATTAGAAATAAAAGAGTTGAGTATTCAATCCTCCAATCTAACAAGTTTCCCGATTTAAGCGTTGACACCGCATGCAACACTCAACAGTATTCCCAACAAAATCACAACCACACAGTATTCTAATTTAATTGAACTGAAAATAAGACAGGGTGTCCTAGTATTGCTATTGTAATCCTCTAATTTACTGAACCACACCTTTGTGTTACTAACTGAGTCAAGATATTTGAAGTAACAAAACCAGAAACCTACCATCATGAGAAAAAGATGGCTAAATGAAGCCAATTTATAACTAAGTTGAATATGAGATTTGTAAGAACAAGCTTTCTCCTCTCTCTTGACTTCTTCTCTCTCTAAAAATTGAACTCCCTTTTCTTCTTCTGTAACGATCATATTTATTGTATAACGGTCTCACAGCCGGAACAGTGCGCCATGGCGGCTCTGCCATGGACAAACACAAAGCCTTCATTCGCCGAGACCCTTATGCAACCAAAGCCCACCCTCGACTCCATCGACCTTCATCCGCATTACAACTATAAGGGTGAGGTGGCAGTTCTCTACCCGGAGGATGAAATTGATATGCTGGCGCTGCCGTTTGCCAAAGCCCTAATCAGAAAATTCAGTCGAGGCAGGCCCACGATGGACTTCATCCGCCAACAATTCCGAACAATAGGGTTCAAAGGAGAGGCCCAAATAGCTACAATGGATGGAAGGCATGTACGAATTACATTCGATTTAGACGAGGATTATCACCGAGGCATGTACGAATTACATTCGATTTCAACTACGATGAAGAATCCTCTCTGACTCCGGTCTGGTTCATGGTTGAATTCTCGGGTACATTTCTTTCACCCTTTTGTTTTTAACCATATTGGAAAGGCCTTTGGTGAATTGTTGTTCTGTGATACTCCTACTAAAAACCTCACCAGGCCATCCACAATAAGACTCTGTGTAGAAATGGATGTCTGCAAACCAAAGCCCTAAAAAATTAGACTAGGTTCAATAGGACAAAATAAATCTTATAATATTATAATATAGTCTATGAGGATCTCCCTGCCTATTGTAGAAATTGCCATAAGCTGGGTCATGCAGAGGAATCTTGTAAGCTATTGAATCAAAGGTACAACTCAGGTCCTAAATGGTTAATAATACAAGAAAAGGAAATGTTAGAAGCCCTGTGGTTAGGCAAGATCTGAAGGACAAACCTGGCTCACAACAAAAATGGATAGAGGTTAAAGATAAGAGTCTTGCTAATGATAACAGTGCTAATTTGTTACTTAATAACGAGATCATGACTCCAATAAGAAAACAGGCACAGTCCACCACTGGTATCTTGAAAGATGGTTCAACCCACTACTTCCCAACAATTTGAAACACTATATAGCTCTGCAAATCAAAGGAATACTTAGATTCACATATCAGTATCATCTGAAAGTAATAAGGCAACTCCAGGTGCTATGGATAAAGGGACATAGGAACATTTTATAAAAATGGTGACATTAGGCCACCGTCCCCCTCTTCCCCTACCTCTATGTCCAACAGGTTTCAAATTCTGCAACAAGATGATAACGAAGCCATACATTGTGGAGGAGCTGCGGAAATGCTTATGCTGCAGCACAAATGGCAAAACTTTGAAGGCATGGCAACTACTTTAGTACAGTTAGAAGATAATCATGATGGATCGGTTGATAGGGATGACATGGACAACAAGGAAGAATCAAAGGGTTACAGAACAACGCCCTCTTCTCCTCATAGGAAGACTACAAATGCAGTCTTCACTGATGACACTTTATGCTCCAGACTCAGTGACACGCCAAGTGCTCTAACCCTCAACCTATCTCATTTGACTTGGAATATTGCCAGCCCATCTACTAATAACCAACATCCTTCCTTGCAGGTGCTCCCAACTCAGACTCAAACTGATCAACCAAAACTTCCAGCCGATAATTTAGAGGAAGCACAGAACATGGGCCAGGATGAGGAGGTGACCTCAAATGATTACATGGAGGAGGTGAGGGAATGCACAAACCTACCCAAGAGAAGTTCTAGGTTAGCCAGAAAAAACAAATATGGTAAATAGCCAACTTAATTTAATGTTCCGGAATGTTAGAGGAATAGGAACTTCTGAGATAAGGCTGAAAAAACTTTCTGCTAAATACAAAGTCGATATGTTAGCCATTATTGACCCTAAAGGTAGACTTGAAACCAGACTAAGTTACTAGAGAAAATTGTGCTACATATATTGTTCAGATACAAATCATCAAAAAATATGGATATTTTTCTCTCACGGGGTCTCAGTAAATCTGGTTAAGGAGCGTGATTACTTTGTTATGCTGACTATTACTGATAAACAGAATGGCAACTGTTTTGATGTTTATGTGATCTTTTCTCCCCAAACTACAGCTGATAGGTTAAAATTGTATGACCACATAAAGTTAACCCCTTTTCGAGGTAATACAATTCTAGGAGGAGACTTCAATGCTATTAGGAATTTATCAGAATACTCAGGGTCTAGTTTCCCTGAGATGAACACAATAAGGGACTTCAATAATTTCATTAATGACCATAATTTGAGTGAAATTAACACATCAGGAAATCCTTATACCTGGAGTAATCATAGAGCTGTTAGACCTACATCAAAGAGGTTAGATGGGGGTATTAGTCAATCAAATCTTTATTGATAATTTTGATCAATCATCTGTTCAAGTCCTAAATAGGACAACTTCAGACCATGCTCCTCTCTATCTTCAAATCAGGAATGATACTACATCATATCCCAGACCATATAGGCTCTGTTTGGCAGGGATTTTAAACTGATGTGCTTATAAGCAAAACACTTTTTAATGTTTGGTAAAGTGCAAAAAAACAGTTTATTTTGAAAGCAGGAGCTATTTTTGGGGCAAAAGCAGATGCTGGTCTCCCCCAGCTTTCAAAATAAGCCAGCTTTGCTTAAAAGCACAACTCTTCCAAACAGAGCCTTAGGTTCCAGGAAATGTGGTTTAATAGAAAAGACTTTTTCAAACTGATTGAGGATAGTTGGAATCAACCAATAGAAGCTCAGGGGCAGCTAGGGTTGGTTTTAAAATTAAAGAGACTCAAGGAGGTAATAAAACCCTGGAACAAAAATGTTTTTGGTAATATTAGAGACAATTTTAGGAATTCTGAGCCTCTCATAGCTTCCCTAGAGGAAAAGTATGATATATCACATTCAGTCAAGGACATAATGGAACTAAATAAGGCTAGGGCTATTTTGACTAGATCAATTTTGGAGGAAAACATCTTAAAACAGAGAACTAAAGAAAAGTGGCTCAGAGATGGTGACCTTAATACAGACTACTTTCATAGGGCCATAAATAAAAATAAATCAAGGCTGATAATCTTAAAAATAAGGGGCTCTAGCAACACTTGGATTCAAGGTAAAAAATACATAGGAGAGTCAGCAGTTAACTTTTTTAGAGACTTGATGACTGATCATAACACAGACTCAGTAGGTACAAACCTAGCCTTCATTCTACAGGAAATTAAACCGGTCATAACTACATCTCAGAACCAGGAATTGCTTAGGTGTGTAACTCTAGAAGAGATTAGGAATACGATTTTCAATCTTGACCCCACTGCAGCACCAGGACCAGATGCATTCATTGGACTATTCTTTAGAAGGGCATGGCCTATTATTCAGACAGATTTGTTACAAGCAGTTAGGGAATACCATATAGGAGTACCAATTCCTAGAGCTGTAGCCAGTTCCTTCATAGTCTTGATCCCAAAAACTCATACACCAGCTACCTTTTCAGACTTCAGGCCCATTAGTCTATCAAACTTCACTAACAAAATCATGGCAAAGGTGGTAGCAAAGAGGTTTAAACCATTAATGGGACAACTCATTTCTGAGGAACAATCTGCCTTCATCACAGGTAGAGATATAACTGATAATATCATGTTGATGAAGGAGGCCATTAGATTACTAGATAGGAAAAATGAATCTCTTAACCTTATAGTGAAACTAGATATGATGAAAGCATTTGATAGGGTTTCTTGGGTAGCTTTAAACTCATTAATGTTAAAATTAGGTTTTCATGTTAGCTTTGTTAAGATTATCATGAATAATCTAAATGCAGCTTGGTTCTCAGCATTGATAAATGGAATGCCACAAGGTTTTTTAAAACCTTCTAGAGGACTAAAATAGGGGGATCCACTGTCTCCATTCCTTTTCAACATTCTCACTGAGCTACTAACTCTAAACCTGAAAAACAGTTTTAGGTGGGGAACTTAAAACATTTTAAGAATCCCCTGAATACTAACACCATTTCACAGCTTTCATTTGCGGATGATACTGTCATTTTCATCTCAGGAACTACTAAAACACTTAGAAACTTAATGAAATTTATTGATATCTACCAGAGAGAAACATGTCAAAAGGTAAATTTCGGTAAAACCTCTTTTTACTCTGGAAAGTTGTCTGCCGGGAAGAAGGATGAGATCCTTAGGATAACAGGTATAAAGCAGGGAGCAGTCCCTTTGTCATATTTAGGAGTCCAAAATTAAGGGCAGAAAGTTAAACAGGTACTTTGACTGCCTAATTGACAGGGGCTAGAGAATTGGAAGAATAACTGGCTTTCTGAAGGGGGTAAATTAATATTAATCAAACATGTTCTCAGTGCCATACCTCAACACTCATGGGCAGTCACTGCCCCCACAGCTCACACCATTGATAAAATAGAGCTTAATGAGCAATTTCTTTTGGGGACAAAAAGATTGGAAAAAAGAGACATTGGATCTCTTGGGAGAGTGTGCTGTCCAACTCAGGAAAATGGATTAGGTATTAGGGACTTAACAACTTCAGTACATTCATTCTCAACTAAAATATGGTGGAAGATGCAACAGGGAACTTCCCCTTGGTCTAAGTTTATGTGGCCTTTACCAATTAGCTATAGAACTTCTGAGACCTGGGATAGATATAGAGTTGTAGATTCTTTCTCTGAACTTAACTCACAGGTTATCATTGGAAATGGAGATGCAAATATTTGGATAGCAAATTGGCTAGGCACGGGATGCCTCTTGAAATCGTGGCCACAACAGGTACAAGTTCCTTTTCCATTCCTCCAGATCAAGGAATTCCAGGTAAGCAAAAATGAAATCATTCCTCTTTTATCGGTTCAGTTACTTTCAAATTTGTTGTCAAAATTAGAGGTTGACTTTGATCTAAGTGATGAGCAGGATTCCCTTATTTGGAAACCAGAGCTTAATGGAGAATTCACAATAAAGTCTACTTATCATTCACTCAGAAAAACAAAACCTCTCATATCCATGCTATCTAAGGTATGGAATTCAATAATTCCAAACAAGATATCTATCTTTGTTTGGAAATTATTGAATAATGCCATACCATTCGATAACATTCTAATGAGAATGGGTTTTCATTTGGCTTCAAAATTCTCTAAATGTGAAAATAGAGATACAGTTGACCACTTCTTCAACTCTTGCTTAGAAACTAAGAGAGTTTGGATTAAATTTAATGATTTGATGAACTTCCGGAATAGATCATTTCACTCTGTTTCTTCAAGACTACAACATTATTGGTCTGGCAATGGCTTTTCCAGGTTAAAACTTTCCTTGCTTTGAAATCTCCCAATGATAATTCTTTGGGAATTATGGAAAGCAAGGAATAGGAGGATATATGAAAATATTGATTTTGATGCTGATTTGATATGGAAGCTTGTCTCATCTTTTTCCTTCTCTTTATATTCCATACACAATGATCTACATTTCTTATCCAGTGATATGATTTTCAGTACTAAAGGGATGATCCCTACTCTGATTAAAAATCAAAACTGGTGATTACCACTGAGAGATGGATTCCTCCATCCGATGGTTTAAGAAAAAATGTGATGCCTCCTTTAGTCAAAATACAAGTGGTATATGATGTGTTATAAGATCTTCATATTCTTTGATCTACTCCATCTCTGATTACATGGATGAAGGTTTGTCATCAGTTCTTCATGCTGAACTTATAGCAATCTTTACAGGTATGAAGTGGGCTGCATCAACCAATCGAAGCACAAAGTTCATAATCGAAACAGACTCGAAGCTGGCTGTTGATGTCTCAAGGGCTGAAGCTAAACCTCCTTGGACCTTGATACACCTTTACAGGAAGATTATGGAAATCAATCGCGAAGCCTGCTTCGAATTTCATCACAATTTCAGAGAAGCAAATCGAGCAGCAGATTATTTGGCAAAGATGGCAAGAACAAACAGACGCAGCACCAGTTTCGAAGAAACAAGGCAACAACCTTTTCTATTCATTCTGAGGCAAGATGCTCTATTTCCTCAATTCAGAAAGAAGAGGATCCAGCTTTAATTTTTGAGTCAGTGTATGCATTATTGTTGATCCGGTAGGGGGTTTTATGGATTTATAGTCCGTCTGGCCACCCAGGATTTAACACATGGGTGGAGGATTCTGAGGTGGAAACACGGTCTACAACTTACCATAAATTGTTTATAATGCTACTAGTTTAGGCTTTGGTCATCCACATTGACCTTTTGTAATTACAACTCTATTTTGAGCTATCAATGGTTTGGGGATCCATTAAAATAATCCCGGATCATCCATGATGAGCTTTTGAATTTAAAAAAAATCAATTTATAACTAAATAACTAACAATAGAGTTAGACAAGATTAATGTACATCTTTAATAAGACATTATAAAATGATGATATTTATTTTCACGACAGGATAAGAAAAATAGGAGGTAGGGAAATATCAAACAGTCTCTCCGATGGCACCGGATCCAGATATGTTATACCTTACAAAAGTAATAAACTAGTTCTTGAAATGATGGATCAAATGGAAGGCTACTCATATCAACAGAGACAAGGTAAAAACATTCAGAACTAACCAGACACTTACCTGCATGGCTTATTACCAGAGATGCAGATTTCAGGTAATCAGCTATGCTTGACGAAAATTTGAAGTAATCTACATCCAGACACCCGTCCTTTCCTGTACACTAAGACAACAGACTCTAAGAATTACAAGTAAACAAGGTAATGTTTGTAAAAAAACCATTTTTTAATACAAACAACATGACTATAATACTCCCCCTATTTCTAGAAACTCAAGTAATTCAAGAATGGAAATTCACTGGCTGTTCTAAGATACCATTTTATGTGAAGGAATCCAACTACGTACAATGATTCACTAGGAAAACCTTCAAAAGCTGATAGAAACTCATTGCAAAAGTCCAATTAAGTTTTACTTAGACATTTTATACATAGCAAGTAGTCTCATATCATTCAGATGAAATGAGGAAAGGCCTAACTCTCCAGTTAACATTTCTTATTATCAAAATCAAAACCGAGCTAATTAAAATCCCCACATAAGACAAACTCAGATGCAACTAAATTTACTTCTTCACATTGTTTTCTACACCAAAAACCTTATGAACTAAGATATAAGATGGCAAAGCCTATAAAGGCTTTCCATAAAATAAAATGTACATTAGCACCTTTTTCGGAATATAGGACCCATTGCCCATTTGAATCACCAGGTGAGTGTATCCTTTTTTGAATAACTCTTGTTTAACTTCCTGAGTATCTACTGCCTGAACTAAAGAATCAAAACGAGTACTCCCAACAGTCACAAAAACCATCCTTCTTGAATCCAAACCTCTCTCTATCTCAGCCATACAAGAATTCTAAGCCAGTGCTTCAAAACTGGAAAAAACAACAGGAACACAAGGGCGAAAATCAGATGCATTCATGATTACAAGATGTTGGCTAATTTAACTTTAGGAGACTCTTAAAATGCTAATCATTCAACTGTTTAATAAGCCTATATTAAGAATTTCAATCTGACATAAACATAAGCATGGATTCTAGCAATTAAATCTACGAAACGCTCTCAAATGAACATAAGTAGAGATCATTCAGGTCAATCTGCTCCCTAAATCTACGTAGACAGTCAAATTTTGAGATCACAGATTGATAAAACAATAAGACCAGGGCATTCATTGACGTAATTGTAAATCAGAGGGAGAAGCAACAACATTGGAACCGACAATCATCAAGATGTAATTTGACCTAAATTCAATTGCCAAATTTCAAACGCAGAAATTATGTGCGCAAATCTAAGAAGCTTACAAGGCGGAGGATTGCTGAAATACTACGGTAGCCAAACTTGTGCAGTTGTTCACTGATGAAGATTTGGGGGAAATCCCTCTCGCGCGTCCATGGCGGAAGAATACGTTTACGGTTTAAACGCTAGATTTTGGGCCCTTCAACTTTTATTTTAGCACTTTCATTTTTATTTATTTTTTCATTTTTAGCAGACATTTTTAACACTTTCATTAGTCTAAGGCTGTAATATGTTTGGAATAAATACATTTATAATCCTAACTTTTGGATAAAAGTGTCAATATAACACTGCAATATGAGAAATTATCAATCAACCCTAACTTATTACAAATTGTGCCTATCTAATCCTGACTACATGTCAAATTGTGCAAATATAGTCAAACTTCCTAATTCTGGCATGACCAAAGAATTCAAGCATTGACCACAAATTAAAATGTCTAAAATACCCCTTATACCAAAGTTGAAAATTTGATACACATTATACCCCTGTTTCTTTATTCTTCACAACCCATCTCGCGGGAAGCGTCTATCACCGCCGTTGTTCATCTGCCGCTACAGATCTGCCATCACACATTAAGCAAATTCATCCCTCCCGCCCTACCCCC
>JAULKK010003990.1:0-10476 GCA_032355705.1 Rubia peregrina
GACAAATTGATAAGGGAGGGAAGGCGACCAAGACTCATACAAGCAAGCGAGGATGTGGTGAGGGGCAGCAGAGAGCACCTACTGGAGGTTCAAGGCATAGGCGCCAGCATTGCATTCCTGATGACTAGTTTAGGGTATGCAGTATGAGTTTTATGTGGAACTCATTTTTGGGGGTTGGTGAGGTGGCAAATTTTGCAAGCCCGGAAACATCTCCTATTTTGTTGTGCCGGAGATATTCCACCCCAACCCCGTGTGTAATGTAACCTTGTAGTAATGGAAATGCATGCATGGTATGTTTGTAAACCGATTCAAAGGGAACAATGCATTTCAATTTCCAGTAACAAAACCATGGAACAATGCTCATATCAGGTTTGTCACATAAAGGGAAGAAGCATTTCAAATTCCAGTAACAAAACCATTTTGCACAGAAACAAAACCATTTTATCCCTAAACCGTCTCACAACAACAGAACCATTTAGCACAGCAGGCAGGAAACAACCAGGCAAGGGTAAATATTACTCAAACCGTCCGAATAGAAACACAACAAGGGCACATGGAAGATGCAGGCAACAAACAACCCGACAAGGGTTAATGTTATGATAATCCAAACAGACAACCCGACAAGGATGCAGACAAAATTTCAACAAACTAACAACCCGGCATATGTACATAGAAAACTACAGTCAAGAATCAACCCGGCAAGGGTACAGAGTGACATCACATAAAAAGCAAACCCGACAAGGGTACAAACACAACAGGAGACAACAACAAACCCGACAAGGGTACAAATTCAGATCTCATAAAAATCAAACCCGACAAGGGAAAATTTACATAATGGCACCAACAGGCCGTGCAAAAATAGGCAGGGAAGAGCAAAGATATCACCGTAGATTGTAAGTAAACATTTGTCACTGCTACACTGTAATTTTTAGGGGCCTAACCGTTCCTTCCCATCTCCTTTCCTGCGAGATAAGGTGAAACAATGAGGAAACCGCAGGTTAGAACAACAACGCGTAGCACAGCATTGTAAAATTTGTACAAATTGAAACCAGACTAAAGACATTCAACAGAAACACTTATCTTTCTGCGCTTACCGAGGTGAAACCGACGGAGGATTTCCTTTTCAGGCATTCCCGCCACCTGATTTCCCGGTAGCCAGGCACTAGCAAGTAAATCATGTCACTGTTACCCTTGGACGTATCGTCAGAGTGGCTGCCGGAGTCAGGGGTTACTTCCGCCGCTGATAACACTGCGGAGTAGGAGCAGCGTGAAACCCCGTCCTCAGCTAGGGTTAGCCGTTCACCAGATCCCGGGACCAGGAAGGAATGGCGCCGCCGCTGCAAGTTCGACCCACTACCAGGCTCATGCAACGGGGTGCTTCCTCTCTTCCTCACGGAGTCATCCACGCCGGTTGTTAGTTTGCCCGGATCTGAGCCGTATAGGCCGGAACAGTCCGCCACCACCGTCGTGTCATCTGTATCGGTGTTAGCCCTTAGAAGTGAGGTCGCATCATCCGCCTCCATTTCTTGTATGCACTCCGACTTACTGTACGTGTCGGAGATGTAATAAGCAGAGCAACCGCGGAAACATTCACCAGAGGAATCGTTAAAATGGGACATCTGTGGAGTGACAAGGATCGGGGAGAAGAAGGAACTGAGTTCCGTAGTGCAGATCTAGGGTTCGAGTAGAAGGAGCGGCGCAAAGGAGAGACACAATGGGAGGGGGAGAAGACAAAGAGATTGCGTTGGGATAGAGAGAGGGTTCCAGAGAAGATAAAGAGGACAAGAAGGAATCCAAAGCGTCTTTGGTATTCGAAGTGGAGGGGACATGAGCATGTGATAAAGAGAAGATAAAGGGAAGCATTGATTGGAGATGAGGGACGGTTGGGCGGTGTAACAATGAATTCTCACCCAACCGTTCTGACATGTTTTTGAATTCTCACTTACTCAAAATCACGCTCTCCAAGGGCTGTTAATGAGCAATTAATCTGGGTTTTCAGCCCATGTGGTTTAGTAATTCTTGCTTCTTGTGCAGGGCAAAATGGTCACTTCCTGTCTGAATTTTAGCCAAATTTGGAAATTTGGTTAAAGTGTGCAGATTCTATTGGGACGTTCAAAAAAGGAAAGTGTGCAGAACTCCCCGGGACGGAAGGAGTAATCACTTTCAAAATTGGACGTTCATTCTCGCCCGCTACGGTATTTAGAAGTATAAAATGTAATTTTTTGAAATATTAGTTCCAAACTTAGGTAAGGAATTGTGTATGTTGTTCCAAGTTCGGAATAGGTAATTCGTGTGTATGGGAGCTGAAGAACTAGTAGCGCGATTACAGTTCTAGTCTCGGAACTGGCTCAGATAAATATGTAAAATCATATAATAGCTCCAATTCACACAAGATTCTATAGACTACGCTTACAAAGCAACAATCCATAGATAAGAATAGAAATATAGAAAATTCTATTCCACAAAATACATGAAATCATCATTCTAATTAGCAAAAATCTATAGACTATGCTAACAAAGTAACAATCTATACATAGGAATAGAAACCTATCAAATTCTATTCCACACATTTAATGTAATCACACAACACATTCTCTCCCAAAGAATTCTATTGTACTAGTGGATTTCCAATGGATAACGATCGTGAGTTCACCAAATATCTAGTCATGCATTTTCTCGGGATATGTTGATGACTTCTTGGGATTACGGCTTGTGGTTGGCCTTGGAAATATGTAATTTTTAAAAATACATCCATTATGATAATAAGTACAACAAACAAATTTGAAAGTAGACATAAAAACAACTCAAATATCACCTTGTCGATCTCAGGAAAATCCACTCTTACTTGTTGAACGCACTCGGTAGCGTAGAGTATTACGTAGTATTTTTACTTGTTTTTTGTACTAAATGAAGGTAAAAATCAGTAGTTTAAAATGACGAGTAAAATTAAAGTTTTATTTGTGAAATCTACAACACCTTAATCTCGATTTGGATCTACTTGATCATTGATCGATGCACCCAATATTTTGATAAACATCTCCGATGGTTGGAAGTGCAGTAGATCCATCCAAAAAAAATTCTGTCTCTAGGACAGTAAATAATAATCTCCAATTGTCCTTGCAATGTGACATGTAAATAAATGAATAAAGGATAGAAAATAGAACTTATCGTAATTAAAAGATTTCAAACAATCACCGTTCAATGAATTTGTACAAAATGATGAAGCAGTTTATCCGCAATGGATTTTTTATGCTATATTTGGTTTAATATGCTAGTATTTTTCAAATAAAATTAATGCAGCACCAATGGAACATAGGCTTAGAATGGATTTTATGTTTATAACTTGGCTTTAGTGTAGGGAAAATATCAGTTTATGGCTATAGTGTAGGAAAATTATCAGTTTATGGCTAGAGTGTAGGAAAAAAATCTGCAGAACTCTTAGGAAAATAAAGATAAATTTAGGAACCACCCCTACACCCTCGGCGTCATACATCGGGGTCTTATAGACATCACACCTAAAAGATAAGCTGCATCACACAATTCAAATCACGATTTAAAAGGCAAGAAAATTTATTAATCTCAATATGTGTCTATTCCTCCCCGACGATACATCTATGGAAGTTTTCAAGTAGCTTTATTCTCATCTAATGCATGTCATATTAATGCTTGAACATTAGAATTTCCTTTTCCTCTTTTCTTATAAACCCTAGTAATTTTACTCCAATGATCTCCATAATTTCTCCCTGGTTTGAAAGAACTCAACTCTGGCGAATTAATAGCATGGAACCTCTCATAAAACTCAGAGTCTATCTTCTGAAGTTCATCATTTGTGATCCACATGCAATCTTCTCGTGGATGTCCCTTCCAATATATTAGATATTTCCGATAACCACCAGCTCTAGTTGACACAATTTGGTGATAAAGAATGTCATAAATCTGGCCCCGTATGATTTAAAGGATGGAAGAGAAACTGTAGGATATTTCTCTGTAGTTTTAGTATCCTCTTCGAGATAAAGAGTCAAGTCTTCAACATTAAAGACATTGCTAATTATCATGTCTTCGGGTTACTCGAGGACAAAAGCATTTAAGCTGATTTTCTTTTAGAATCTTGTAAGGCCTGACATTCATAAAATTAATTTTCTTTTAAAATGTTTTAGGAAACCTTTCTTGAGGAATAATGATGTGCACCTTAATGCATTTGTTATCATGTTTTGTTTAGTTGATTGCTAGTTTTAGTTAGATTTATATTACAAAGGGTTTAAATGATTATTGTTGGTTTTCTTATCTAAATACCGAGTTTTGTAGACTTAATTGAACCTAATGGGCACTTTATCCTCACAAGTACCTAGATATTATTTTGTGAGCTTACTAGTAGGTTGCTCACATCAACGTAGTTTTAGAGGCCATCTGCAAGGGTGGCAGTAGATTGTAGAAGACCATTTGCAAGGATGGTAGAAGACTAAATGCCATGAATAAAAATGTTGTAGAAGAGAGAAGGGTCGGAGAAGGAATATTGTGAAGCGGAAGAATGATAATTTGAGAGTTGCACAAAGTTCTAGGAACGATCTAAGAAGAATCAGACTTTGTGGGCAGTATCGTTGCATTTATCTTCTCGAGCACTATAAAATGGACAATAAGAACTCCCAAATCGGATCAGCAGTTCATCTGTAGCAGTGCAAATAAGTTGAAGAAAAAAAATCAAGTGTTGGAAGAGTCGAAACCAGCACGACCCGTGCTAGTGCAGCTTAACATGAGACACGGCTCATGCTAGAGCAGCTTAACACAACCCGCATAACCTACACATCTATGCCAAGCTCCTACAAAGTAAAGATCCAAGGAAACTAAGTCTCGGCACGGGGCGTGGGCTTTAGCACAACACATACGCCAAGAACAAAAATTGAAGACCCCGGTCTGTGCCTCACGGTATTTCCCATGGGCCGTGCACTCATCACCCTTAAGTATTTTCCCCGGTGACCTATCAAATATTACACAGGTCGTGCCATGCACTGGCTGTGTGCTTTTCCACGGCTCAGGCCGATGTCCCACCAGTAGGGACCTGTTTTACTAGTTGAAGCTTTTGGGGTGTCCTTAGGGTTACTTCCAATTTGGGCCTTTAGAAGCCCATTTACCATCTCCTATGTAAGGAGTCTTAAGCCTCCTAGGGTTGAACAAGTATACATAATGTAGACTTCTAGTTTTTGGTAGGTAGAAAGAAGAGGAGAATTCTCTCTCCCTAGAGTTCTTCTTCTCTTTTATTTTCTTAGTTGTTAGATCTATGTCATTTAATTCATTGAATTTTATGGATTAAATTTATGTTTATTTTTAGATTCAAGAGTAGGCTATAGAGAGAAAGTACTCTTCTTTCTCTATAGGATCTTTTCCATTCTTTTCTTTACTTCTGTTTTGCCCAAAAGTGTAGAATATAATTGAATACTTGGATGCAATGCTTAGGGAGTAGTTTATTTACATGGGGATTGTGTTTGTATTCATTAATTAATATTTGTTTTGTGAGATTCCTTAGATCTACAAATTTCTGTGTTTGTGATTGTTATGTTGGCTTGTTCTTCATATTCCTATTAATTGCATAATTTTTACACTAAGATTGACACACACCGTAGTCTACTTTAATGTTGGTGAAATTATTGATATCCCTCGGGGAAGGAAACCTAGATGTGCTTGGGGTAAAGAAAGTCTGAAACTATTTGGGTGTTTGTAGTTTTGTTGCCAAGTCAACTCTACGATCGACCATACCCTAGTTAGTCGGCGACTTGGTCCGAAGAGTTACAAATAGAGATAGCTAGATTAGAAAAATAGGGTTAGCTTTACAACCCTAGAACCATCGATAAGGTGCTTCACCCCTTTGCCTTTTTAGGCCTAGAGAGGCATTCTTGGTGTAGTTCCCGGAATGTAAAAACACTGGGCTAACTCATATTTACACAATAGGTAGGGTCATTGTTGCACTCTCTAAACTACGGAGACAATGTCTATGGAAGATTTCCTGCACATCCTACGTGATAGGTATGGGGAAGTGTTAACCATCGACCGAACCACATTTCACAAACACTAGAATAGGTTTGTAGTTCTTAGGGACAATGAAATTGAGGATCAAAACAAAATTGATCATGTTACTCAAATAATCCCCAAGTGCTAGTTAAATAGTTTACTCTTGTGTTAATTGCATGTTAGTAGTTGTTATCAACCCCTCTCCTAAGCCTTATTTATAAACACTGATTATTATTGACGTGTGACCGGATTGACGTACTGATCACGGGTATGTTTAGTTGACTTTCAGATTTCTAACATCTTTGTGGACGATTGTGGTCTTACCACTATTTACCCTTTTTGGTAGCGTAGTAGTAGGAATGAGAGAAACATTACAAATTCTATCTTAGATATCACTTAGCCTCATCTCGGTTTCGTAGATCTCCTAATATTTATTAGCCGCACTAAGAGGGGATGGGTCAAATATTGGCCCCGCTGCCAGGGATGCATGTTATTCTAAAGGTATAATTGTTAACTTGCATAGCGTGTTAGTTGAGTAGTTAGTGTTATTCTTTTGTTTTTTTCCGGAATAGGTATTGCTTGTGTTCTGGGTGTGAACCGAGAATCCTAGAATTATGATTCCAAATTTTGTGTCTTTTTTTTTAAAAAAAATTTGTTGGAAATATGTGAAGAAGAGAGGCTCAACGAGTGTGATTTTGTAGGATATGTCATTGCGACGACCCTACGGAGTCTTGCTTTTGGATGAGCGAATACGAGAGAGAGGTATGAGTTGTTGGTTCCCAAGGCCGATGGGATCAGGATTGGTACCCATATCATGATTCCCCCAATTCGAGGTTTAGTGGTAGCTCAAATTTATGGTATGGAAATGCACCGGGAAACCAACGCTTTGGGCTAGATAGTTGGCATTCACTAAAACTAAATAATGCCCCAAACCCAATCCCTATGATTAGTTCCGAAATCGGATTATAAAGAAATGAGTAATTGTCCAAAATGGTACCCACTTTTAATCGAAATTCACAGTTTGGTACCCAAATTTTAAAAATGCGCCATTATGGTACCCGGATTTACATTTATGTTCCAGAATGGTACCCAAACCGGACAATTCTAAAAGGGTAAAAAAATTAGTTGCAATATTAAAATTTTATTATACAATGTAGTAGATATAAGTTTATGATCTGATTAATACAACCCAAAAATTTTATCTTAATTTATTCTAATTTACAGTTTAAACCTTGGTATTTTCATAACTTATGTAAAGACCGTCTTTCAAAAGACGGACTCATTAAAATATATTAATAATAAAATTACATGTGTTGAAAATTACATGTAAGATAAAATTTTAAAACTGGAGAAAATATACCCTAATCACTGCTAAATCATGTCCCTTATTTTGCTATATTACGCTATGTACACATCATTCTTTATGTTTTCCTATTTAAATAAGAAAGCGATTGTAGCGATGGCAATGACCCCACGTCGATGAAAGTGGTGGTGATGGCAATCTAATGGTGGTTATAGTGGTGGTTGCAACGGCGTTGATGGTGGCAGTGGCCCGGTTGTGTTAGTGGTGTGGTGTAGCGTTGGGCCACTTGCACAAGCGACCAACCACCAACTCCAGTGAATCGAGCGTCGGTACAAGCAACAACTGTTGCTGTTGTATCATTTTCCTTGTGATGTGTTCGCACTGGGTTATAGGGTAGTGGGCTCCATGTCATCTTGGTTCAGGTGATGGTTTAACAGTGATGAATGGTTTTGCGATGCAGGGCGAATGACAGAGAAAATTGAAGAAACGGTGGATCGCTGTAAAGATTTGATACGATTTTAAACGTAACTTTTTATGTTTGGAGTTAGAATCAGGCGAAGCCGAATGCGTTGAAACCATCTCGACGAATAGATCAGGAGGTCCGTTTCACCATTTGAGGTCGTTTAAGAGCAACTCCAGTAGCACTCAAACTTTACGTTTGGAGAGGAAAATACAAAAATAATCAACTCCAATGGAACTCCATTTTTACGCACATAATTTGGAGGAGGAATAGTACCCACTGAAATTAGCGGGCACTGTAGCAACGCAAAAGCCTTCTCTCTTTTTTGGTGTTTTATGTTTTGCTTCTCTTTCTCGTCTGATTTCATTCTCGTTTTTTCCCAGCATTTGTGTTCAGATTTTATCTGTTGAATCATTTGTAGAATCATAATAATTTTAGCAAATGATATTCTAATAATATTTATAATTAATTAGTAAACTTGATGGACAATTTTTATTACTACTTTAATATATTTTAAATTTTATTATGTTTTGTAATTTACTGCGTGAGGTTATATATTATTACTTTAAAAAAATTATACTCCCTCTATCTCATTATATTTTGTCACTTTATTTTTTCATGATTTTCAGTGATCATGTTTGACCGTCAATATCTTTAACTGCATATAACATTTTTGCACAAAATTTTGAAAATAGATAGTAAGATGAATGTAAAAAAAACATATTTAGAATTTATATTTTACTCCATATGTTTCATGTATGGATTATTTTACTATTGTACATAATGAATTTAAATTATTTATCACTCCAACTCTAAAACTAATTGCATTGATAATATCAATATAATAAAGTTATTTTAGAACATTATTAATTTTGAAATAATTTTAAAAGAAAGATGTTGTATATAAAATTAGTGTATAAATTTTAAATATAATAAACATAGATTTTTTTTGTAATAATATAAATAAATAAGCACATAAGCTATGAACATTATTTCAATTTTTATGTTAATTTTTTGGGAATATTTGGTTGTTTAAATCAATCATATCAAGTAATTTGTGAATAGATCAAATAACAATTTGAGGTAGGTGTATAATTGAGATAAGTTTGCAATATTAATAAAAGATTAGGAAAAAAATGATAAACGAGTGAATATTCCTTTTAGAGGATAATATAGAGTAAACTATTGGAGTAAATACACCGTAGCAATTGTAAAAAAAATTACTTTAACAACTGAAAGATTGAGAAAATCATTGGAGTAAATACACCGTAGCAATTGTACAAAAAATTACTTTAACAACTGAAAGATTGAGAAAATCATTGGAGTAAATACACCGTAGCAATTGTAAAAAAAATTACTTTAACAACTGAAAGATTGAGAAAACCATTGGAGTAAATACACCGTAGCAATTGTAAAAAAATTACTTTAACAACTGAAAGATTGGGAAAACCATTGGAGTTGCTATAAGGCCTCAAAACAGCAATTTACTGCTTTTTAGTGTTTTCAAATTTTCTTTTTATTTCAAAATTAATTCCAAAATTCTATTTTTATTATTCCAGGATTTCTTTTTACTATTTAAAGACATTTTGTATTATTCGGCTATTTTTATCATTCATAATACTATTTTTGAGATTAAACATCTCTTTGATGAATTCCAGAATCAAAACTCGAAGTTTGTACTTGCAAACCTTAATTGTACTTCAAAATTCGTGCTTGAATGTCTTTGATATTCTGACTGTGTCATTGTGAAGGGGATTTGGGAGGTTTTTGATGGAAAAGTTGTGATGGGATGGTGAGTTTTTTCGACTAGTGGAATTCTGGCAGATGGTGTCGGATCGGGGTGCATGGGTGAAGGTTGTATACTTCATCCGTCCCGATATAAACTGCACAGAACTATTTTCATAGTTTTCAAGAAATATGTTTGACCGTTAATATATTTAACTACGTATAATAAATGCAAATAAAAAATTGATATTTTAAAACTACTTATTACGACAAATCCAAAAATAGTACATGCGATAATATTATTATTTATATATCTATTCAAATATGTTGTCAAAATTCGACAGTATTGACTATTAAATAGTAACTTGTAAGCATGCAGTTTTATACTGGGACAGGTTGAGAATTTGTTTCCATCTAAATTGAAAATTAATATAATATTTTATTGAGATGGTCTCCTATGAGGCAGTCTAAACTTTAGGCAGTGGCCTTTATGCAATTCTAGCTATATTCTAGTTTCAGGGACCTAGCTCTAATAAATGTACAAGGACCTATTTATAATAATTTTACAGGGATCTATCACTAACAATTTTTCAGGGGCTTTTTTAATCTAATTTTCCCCCATCATTTTGTCGTCATCTACAATCTGCAAAAAAAATCAAAAAATAGTATAAAAGTATTTTTAAAATGTAAAAAATTAATATAATCATCGAACTGACAATTATAAGCATCAGCAAAAAATAGAAGAACATCAACGAAAAATAAAAGAACATCAACTAAAAAATTGGATAAAAAATATATAATAAAACAACAAAGATATATTAAAAATCAATTAAAAATCGAAAAAAAAATTAAAAAGTCGACTACAACTAACAAAACATCAACTAAAAATCATAAAAACATCAATAAAGCTTCAATTATCAATTTTTAATAGAAAATACAAAAATCAACTAATATCAACCAAAAACTAAAAACATCAATTCCTATC